>CM049844.1:38438699-38443699 GCA_027422415.1 Schizothorax lantsangensis
AGGTCATTCGTACAAACTCATACGAATTGGCAACTCGTAAAATACGTACGATTTAGCAAAAATCGTATGAATTTGTACTAGTGAGGTCGTACAAATTCGTACGAATTAGCCACCTCGTAAAATATGTACGAATTGCAGTGAGATCGGGATGAACATCACTAACATTAGCCAATGCGAGAGCTTAACTCTTACAGTAGGGCGGAGCTGTTCAACTCTCAGCTGTTTTATCTTCGGACTCCAGTTACCTCTTTAAATAAACTGATAATCCTAGAGGTTCACATACTTTCTGCAGCATAGATGTTTACGCGTCTCTATTTTTCCTGTAGATTTGTGTAATGTTTATCTAACTGGATTCTCTTTGTCTAGTTATAGAATGAAATTCAAATTCGATATGGGTTGAATTTATGCAGAAATACAGAAAATACTTAAGAGCTCACAGACTTTCTCATGCAACTAGGGGAAAAATTAAAATGAACTTACGATATTTATTTATACCTGGACTGCTGTTTTCAATTTCAGTCGATTCTGTGAAAAAGAAACATACAATCTTATTCCATTACACTCTCTAGAAAATAAAATATATTGTATACTGAGAATTGTAATACTATCAATGCTTGGATTCATGTCACGTGTTGCAGTGTCAATACAGTAGATAACATGATATCAAAGCAAGTGATGTTTTAAAGAATGGTAATACATTTAGACATTCTTTGATTGTGATATGTTAGTGGAACATGTTCACAGTTGATGTGATGATCTAAGCCTAGTTCCTCTGCTTGAACTTCATCCACTAAAATCACCAAAACTCAGCTGATTCAGTGGCACTGGAAACGGTTCAGAAAAGTGGAGTGAGTTGTAAGTTCACAACTCTCAGAATAGACTGCAATGGCTATCAATATGATGATGTTGATGTGTTAACAGAATAGATCTGCTACACTGCTGCTGCCGCCGTACAGAGACTTGCTACTGCCAAAACATCCACAGACATGCTGCTGCTGCACATAAAACATGCATGAAATCACCCCTAAACCAGGATGGACAAGAAATCAACAATTCAAGCCAATATATTTGCATGCTGCTAAGCAAATGTAAAACAAGCTGCTGCATGAGAAGTCATGCATATATCATCTTTTCATTCACAGACTAACCAACTGGACATTAACCAAAAAAGTGGCCATTTAGCTGAGACTGCATTACTGTCAGTCACTGCAGCCTTGCGGATTGCGAAAGCTGATTCCAAATCATCAGTTCTCATTCTGATGGATCTATATGCCGCTTTTGACACTGTGAATCATCAGATACTCCTGTCCACACTCTCATCACTGGGACTCCTCTTCACTGGTTTGAATCCTATCTCACCGGTAGGTCTTTCAGGGTGGCCTGGGGAGGGAAGGTATCCAAAGCACATCAACTGGTCACTGGGGTTCCTCAGGGATCGGTTCTTGGACCCCTCCTCTTCTCCACATACACTACATCACTGGGTCCCATCATACAGGCACATGGCTTCTCCTACCATTGCTACGCTGATGACACACAGCTCTATCTCTCATTTCAACCAGATGATCCAACGGTAGCTGCACGGATCTCAGGCTGCCTGGCGGATATCTCGGCATGGATGAAAGAACATCACCTACAGCTCAACCTGGCAAAGACTGAGCTTCTTGTCTTCCCTGCCACTCCGACTCTACAGCATGACTTCACCATCCAGCTAGGTTCATCAACAATTACCCCATCAAGTTTGGTCAGAAATCTTGGTGTAATCTTTGATGACCAGCTGACCTTCAAAGACCACATTGCAAAGACTGCTCGATCTTGCAGGTTTGCACTACACAACATCAGAAAGATCAGGCCCTTTCTGACAGAGCATGCTGCACAACTTCTTGTCCAGGTCCTTGTCACTTCTAGGTTGGACTATTGCAATGCTCTTCTAGCTGGACTTCCATCATGCACAATCAAACCTTTACAAATGATTCAGAATGGAGTGGCACGACTGGTCTTCAACATGTCACACCTCTCTTTATCTCCCTGCACTGGCTCCCGGTTGCAGCTCACATCAAGTTTAAGACATTGATGCTTGCATATAGAGCAGCCACAGGCTCAGCACCTGCCTACTTCCACTCATATGGCTATTTCCTCATGAATGAATGCAGAATTTCAGAGGGTTTCAAGACTTACAGCAAACACAGAACCAAAGGATTTAAAAGTTAAGCAGCAGAGGCCAATCAGCTCTTGCCATGTCGTGATGATGTCATTGTTTGCAGAGTGCATTAACAACCAGCCAGCGCCATCTAGAGTTTCATGACTGAACAAGATATTGCATGCAGCATTTGTTTAATCAAATTCCACTAATAATGCAATGGGATTCAGACATTTTAGTTGACTTAAGTATTCAAATATGTTTTGGGGACACCTTCTTGCAAGGTATCATGGATTTCTTGTAGGAATACACTAGGGAAATTCCTATCATAGTAGAAATTATTGTATGTTCAGTGTTCACATATTGTGCTCAGTGCTACCTGTGGTCACCGTAAGCAAAGCCATCTCTCTGTTGTTGCACAGATAAAGCCCAGAGTCCTGCAGCTGGAGATTGGAGATAATCAGGTGGTCTGTGGTATGAGTGAATCTTAATGTTGGATCAGCTCTCTCTTTCTTTAAGGTGCTGTTTTTATAAAGCGTGGAGATGAACTCTTTTCTGGACTGAGGAGTGCGTTTGAATGCCCATCTCTGCTTCGTTTTATCAGATGTCTTACATGGCAAATAAACAGTTGTGCCCTCAGGAACTGTAAAGTTATGGCCTGGAAAGAAAGAGAAAGAATTATTAATTCAAGCAAGCTTATGTAAGAAGAAAACAACTCTAAGAACACATACAAAGTAAGAAGAAAAGAAATAAATGCACACAGGTTTGTGTACAGTGTAAATGCTGCTGAAGTGTTTGTCTTCTGCTGATTTGAAATATATTGCATGATTCGCATTAACTACTTTTATGCTGCTCTCATGGTGCTTTTTTGTCTTTTTTGGGTCTTGACAACCTGTGGTCACAGTATGCTTTCAAAATGTATTCTTTTGTATTCCTACAGAAGAAAGAAAGTTGTGTGAGTTTGGAAAGACGTGCCGAGGCTAAAATACCTTTGAGCACAGTGATATCTGCCACTAGCTGATGGTTGCAGTAATATTCTCCTGCGTCTGATTCCTGCAGGTCTTTAATGGAGAGTTGTCCGTCTTCAAGCAGCTGGTGTTTGCTTTGGTCCAGGTAAGACACCTGCTTTCCTCGTCTAGAGGCGATCACCCTTTCCAGCCCATGACTCCAGGCAACATGCGAAGCATCAGAACACACCAGGACAAGAAAATGCTTTTCTGGGGCACTCAGCTTTTGCACTGAGAAAGGTGAAAAGTCAGAGATTATACGCTCTAATGTAACATCAGTCAATGCATTGCTTGCCTTAAACTGTCCTGTGCCCATGGGTTTACACGAGGTGAGAAATTAATATCAAGAGGGCTCTTTTTACTTGCTCTCTACACCTCACAATCCACCAAAACACCTTCATGACACCAAACAAAACATATTTTCTTTGCCAATTTTAAGTAGCTTAGTATAGTATTAGAAATATTTTGTAATGATAAATGAGAAATGGCTTTATTGATTGCAACATGAGTAACAATCTAAAACACCTTATTAGTTTTACTCGATTGCTAACACACTATAACTGATTCATTTGACCCAATTTTCCAAACCATTTACGCAGTTCTCGAAACAAAGACACGTTTCTTAAAACCTTTAACACATTTCACCTGTTTTCACACACATTCAAATTTGCTCAGTGCTTTCTGCAAAACTCTACACAAGAACGGCATCATTTTGCACAGGTTTAACCATGTTCTCCTTCAGAAAACACAATATGACTACCTCAAGAATCTCAAAATGAACTCAAACAGCACACATTTATCCATGTGTGAACATTCAGTAGCAAAACTGATGACACACAGGTCAGGATCTCCGGATGATATGAACAAGAGCACAGGTGATTATATGTTTTGGAAAATGAATCTTGGTAATGGGAGACAAAGAGGAATATGAGGAGAAAAGAAAAATGAAGGGGATGACTTCAAGGGTCATTTGTTGCTGATGAAATATAAAGCATTATAGTTGAGCATGTTCTTGTGCGTGTAATGATCATAAGGAAAGCTGACCTGCAGGGTTTTACACTACTTACACATTACACTTGAAGTACATAGTAGCAGTATTTCAGATGAGAGGACTTTCACTGTTCTTTCTACTGTAAATACTGTACCACAGAGCCTCAAACTCATAACTGTTGAATTGATTTGTAGCCAAGTACTTATGTATTCGTGTAGAACTGCGAGACGACTGTTTAGAGGAGGCAGAGTAAGTCTTTCGTCAGAAGATAACTGTAAGAACCTGCTATAGTATAACAAATAAGGATATTACCAATACTGTAATGCAGCTTGGCAGAGGATGCAGAATCTATTTATTTATTGCTGTACAGTAACTGACAGTGTATTCCAGTGTGTGTTTACTGTATATTCTGTTGTTTGGTTTTTGTACTTTTCTCTTCTAGTGCTATTCATCTACTGTAAGATAACTTTACAGTAGTGTAATGAAAGTAAACTTTTCTTAAAGTTTATTGGTGAATTTTAAACAATAGAAGCCCAATAGAAACCATCACAAAAATTCCAATGGTTTCCATTAAAATACCATTATAAACCATTAGCTTTTTCCAGTAAAACCATTATAAAATTCCTTTTTGTAGTGTGTTTTGGGCATTTTTCCAATAGGATTTAACACCCCACCAATAGAATCCATCACATACCAGTAGACACCATTATAGTTTCCATTAAAACCAATACAATTCCCATTATAACCATTAAATCCATTACATTTTCTATTGTGTTTTGGGCATTTTTCCAATAGGATTTAACACCCCACCAATAGAATCCATCACACACCAGTAGACACCATTATAGTTTCCATTAAAACCAAT
>CM049844.1:38448699-38501199 GCA_027422415.1 Schizothorax lantsangensis
ACATAGACGTCTGGTGCCTGCTGGGATGGGGTCCTCCATGGGGGCATGCCAAAATAGCTCCTTACAACACCGACCGCATTCTCACATTTTTAGACAGACTGTGTATTGGACAGACTAGGTGTTAGACTAATGCAACTAGAAACTGGTTCCATTATTCCAGTACCTCCCACAACACTCTCCCTCCTTTCCTTTTTCCCTTCCGCACGGCAGTGGAAGGTTTATGACCTCCGACCCTATGTTATACTCCTCATTCAAGCTATGGAGGAGGCCTGTGACCTAATAGATGCAGAGTCTGTGTAAGGATCACTGTGTAAGTCACCATTCGAGAAGATTCTTCCCTTGCTGTTTTGCAAGGGAGGACATTGCCTGTGATGTGGACGAAGTGGCCATATCCAGCTACATGAAGAGATGATGCTAAGGTGTTTTTTTTTAGTTTATGTACTATATTGTATTTAGAATATGTTCTGATTTTCAGCCTAATTGCAACGATGCACTGAAGGATTGTGGTGAGAAATAAATACTTTCATCAGTGTGCAACACTTGTCTCGTGTATTGTGTTTGGTCAATTCATGTTCTTTAAAAATAAAACCCAGACTGTATCATTAGAAAGGTAGAAATGTAACAAGCGTTTAAGATTTTGCACAGCAGTGTGTAAGTGATTCAAACAGAATCCGACTGAATGAACCATGTGTGTATCATACGGTACCGAAACTGGGTTTTGTTAAATTATTGTAAAGTTTTGAATGAAGTGTTTCATTTTGCAAAAGATCTGAGATGTTCTGCTACTTGTGTGTGTAGATGTGTGAACTAGTGTTTTGACAAAATGAGCATTGTTTTTAAAATCATGCCTAAGCAATCGTGAAGAACTGTAAGCTACTGAGCTATTCTTTGATTCAACCACCCAACTTTTCTCTTTTTTGTCAAAATGTGCTTTTTACCTTGCCATCGCTTATTTTGTGTCAGCACCATCAGACACTAAAAACACAAATTCATTTTCACTCACATTATGCAAGACCTATAAGAAGTATAGTAAACAGTCATTTTTACCAAGGCTGACAGAGGCCACAAAAAATACTTTTAATATGTACAGTGCCCTCCAAAATTATTGGAACAGACAAAATTGCTCTGTTGGCTGTGGAGTCGAGACATTCACAAATATGATTAAAAGATGAATATGAGACAAAACTACAGAATGTTACATTTTATTATTAGCCGTTTCAACACATAGATGTTTTACGTTAAATGGTTAACGGTAAGTTCCTGTAAAATTTACAGGGAAAAACCGTAAACTGACGAATTCCCTGCATTGCATTTCAACATTTCAATGTTTGTTCTTTGAAATAACTATGTTTCTTCTTAGTTTTTTCTTATCAGTTATGTTTATTAGGGTTGTATGTTACATCTAATGTTGTTAAATTAATGTTTATTGCATATTTCAGTTTATTGAGATCATCATGATGGTGATTAGTGTTTGTCTCGATGACGCTGTGCTTCTTCTATATATGTTATTATTTAAAAGCTGCTTTGGTTCATCGAGCCCGGTCTCATGAAAATACGTATTATATTACGCCAAAAAAACCCCGAAAACTCATGGTATTGATACGCAAAAATGGACTTTGGCGTTTATATGCTACGCGCGTTTTTGGCGTGCATATGATAAGAAATTTGTTGGCGTGCATATGATACACAGTTTTCGCGTACATATGATACGCATCTACACCACAACCCTAACCCTACCCATCGCGTAGCATAGACACGCCAAAGTCCATTTTTGCGTATCAATACCACAAGTTTTCGTTTTTATTTGGCGTACTATTTATATGAGATCGGGTTGGTTCATCATGTGACTCTCATCATCTCCTGCTTTTGGTGGTTATCAGTGTATTTCAAAGATACAAAACAGATTTCAGTACTTTAATATTTTGGTATATTAACATTATATTAGTTAATGAAATTACGGTATTTAACTGTAAATTTATGTTAAAACCGTAAAACCTAAAATGTTGTTACCGTATTTTTAACGGTAGAATTCTGGCAACCACAGCTACCGTTTTTTTACTGTAAATTTTACAGTTTTTTTTTTACAGTGTACCAGCTAAGAAGATCAGCACTTTTAGAGTTTAATCCCTCTATCTGATGTGAGCATAAGTATTGGAACAGTTGCTTCACAGGTCTTTCTGAGTGATCAGCTGTGTCCTGTTGCATTAATTCTTCAGGTATTAAAAGCAGGGAATGTGTCGTATCAGTTATATCCATTGCTTCTGCATTCTGAGTCTTGCATTCGATGATGACACACACAAACCAGGATGAAGACGAGGGAGCTGACTTTGAGAGAAAAGCAAGGGATTTGGATGCTAAAAGAAAATAGGAAGTCAATTAGAGCTATAGCAAAAACAAGAAATCAAGAGTTTGGAAACCACCAGCAACCAACGACCTGATCGGCTGAGAAAACAACACTAGTTGATGACAGACAAATCATAAAAGCTGTGAAAATGAACCCTAAAAGACGTGTCTGTAAAATCACCAACAGCTTCCAGAAAGCTGGGGTGATGCTCTGACAATCTACTGTCCTCAGGAGACTTTGACACAGAATTACAGATGCTACACAACAAGATGCAAACCTCTGACCAGCACCAAAAATAGAAAGGCAAGATTAGAGTTTGCAAAAAAGGTGAGCCAGAAGAGTTTTGGAACTGTGTTTATGGACCGATGAGACAAAGATGAACCTTTATCTAAGTGATGGGAAAGCAAAAATGTGGGAGGTGCAAATGATCCCAAGCATACAGCCTCATCTGTAAAGCATGGTGGAGGTGGTGTCATGGCATGGGCGTGCATGGCTGTCTCTAGAACAGGCCCTCTCAACTTTACTGATGACTTAATGTATGATAACAGTAGCATAATTAATTTGGAAGGGTACAAATCCATCTTGCCTACCAATATTCAAGAAAATGCCACCAGATTCATTGGGAAGAGAGTGGCAGAATTGACAATAAAGCAGACGTTGACTTTGACTTTGAAGTGCTTCATATTGCATCAGGACAATGACCCAAAACACCCTGCCAGTTCAGTCAAGGAGTTTATAAGGGCATAAGTCAATCTCCAGATTTAAATCCGATTGAAGAGGAGCTGAAAAGGAGAGTAAAGGTAGAAACTCCCCAAAACAAGCAACAATTGGAATTGGCTGCATTAAAGGCTTGGAAAAGTATTTCAAAGGATGAGACCAAGAGTCTGGTGATGTCTATGCCTCTTTCACACAGCCATTCCGGAAAATACACGGAAAATGTGTCCCGTGATTTGTCCCGGGATGGTCTGATTTCGGTTCATTCACACTGCCAGTGATTTTCCGGAATCTGTGCGTGCGTTCACACACAACCCGTAAAGATCCCGTAAAGACACGTGACCTTTCATGTGATGTGTATAATGCGCCACGCACCATTTCACTAAACTGGCGAACGATTTCAGCTTCAGCGCGGATAGTGAAGAGCTCCCTGATCACTGCTTCATTCCAGTTTACACATTTTCCGTCGTGTGAACGTTGATTTGACTTCAAAACACCCGGTAAAACAGTCGAACGATAAAGTTCGTCATCACTACGACACACCCTTTACGGCATTGATCCGGCTTTTGTTCACACAGCACTCGTTCCGGGACTGAACCCGGCAATGTTACTAGGTCCCAACCCGGGATCAATCAAAATAAAACATTTGTTAATAATGCTGACTGGTTAGTTAAACAAACATACAATGCCTTGGGAAATTTCGGACATGGGAAGCACACTTTAGCGGTAACCTTTATTTATCCATCTCTGTACAAGCGAGTGAAGATACATTCAAAGTCATCAACTCGACGTCATCAAAGTAAAGCTTTAGGCCTAATCATCATGATTTGTTTACTATTATCGGGAGATATTCATCCCTGTCCCGGTCCACACCACGCCAAACCAGTGAATGTATTGGATTTTACGTCGGACTCAGCTGTCTCTCAGGTACGCACTCTGGGTCGCGGGACGTTGCTGTCTGGTTATGTACAACAAACTAACCTCCCTTGCTTTGGTTCGCCGGGTTTTGGTGGCGGCGTCTTGCCCGCGTGGAGTGCCGTGACGAGCGGGGAGGTGGTGGAGGCCCAGCGGCTGGGCACTAGCATCATGGACCGGCGTCACACCGGCCCAGTGGATTCCATGTCGGATCCAGCTATCCTTCAGGTACGCACTTTCGGTGGCGGTATGTCACTGTCTGGCTATGCTCAACACACTAACCTCCCTCGCTCTGTCTCGCTGGATGCTGGTGTTGGTGCGGGGAGCGTCGCGGCAGAGGAGGCCGAGTTGCCGGGTGTTTCCACGGCCGCAGTTGGTGTTCCGCGGCGTGTCCATGTGGGATTGTTGGCGTCTGAGGCAGGCCTGGGTTCCCTTGCGGCGAGCGGGAGTGACACGGACTTTCAGACGAGATCGTGCATTACAAGACCTTTGGGGAATGAAGGGAATTTTGCTCCGATGGGGTCACCAAATAGTTCAATTTCTGTGAACTCTGGCTTAGGTACTTCACAAGTGTTTGCAAAGTCTATGCAAAATGTAAAAAGTAAAGTTGTAAATCAAGGTATTTTAAAAAATAAGAAATGGGGATTCTTTCAAACAGTAAATCAATCAAGAACAATTTGGGATCCTAAAGTCAAGCCAAAGGGTCTCTTAGGTGGGCATTTGAATATACGAAGTATTATATCAAAAAGTGATCAAATTCATCATCTTTTACTAGACTCTAATTTAGATTTTCTTTGTTTATCTGAGACATGGCTTCATGAAAATTCTCCGTCTGCAGCATTAGAAGTACCTGGTTTTAAATTGTATAGGAGAGATAGAGTTGGTTCTAAGGGAGGTGGAGTTATGATTTATGTGAAAACTGGCATCCAGTGTAATGAAATCGCCTGGGCGAATTGTATAGATTTGGAATGTATTGGTCTGAACCTTGTATTATCACCACAGATGTCTTTTGTATTAATTGTAATCTATCGTCCACCATCTTCTAATATTAGTTTTTATGAAAATTTGAAACAATTACTAAAGCAGTGTGATATCAACAAAGAAGTTATTATAATGGGAGACTTTAATATTAATTGGGACGATAAAACCGTCAGAAAGAATCTCAAACAGATAACTGATCACTTCGATCTGAAGCAAATGATTAATGGGCCTACAAGAATAACTAATTCAACAAGGTCTCAAATTGATTTAATTTTTAGTAATCGAGCAGAGAGAATTTTAAACACTTTTAATATGTTAACAGGCCTTTCTGATCATAATTTGATTTTAGTGGCCAGAAAATTATCTAGCAAGAGATTAAATTCATTCATAAGGAAATATGACTCTTATGGCATTCCAAAACGTAAACTAGATGACTTCAGAAAAGCAGTCCATCAGATTGAATGGGATGATTTATTAATCGGAAAAGATCAGGACGAAGACAGTCAAACATTCTCCAAAAAATTAGAGAGTACCATTAAAGATTTCAGTTGTAAACTTAATCCTAAAAATAAAAAACATACTGTCCCTTGGATGAATTCAGATATCTTAGAATTAATGAAAAAACGGGATCTTGCTTTAAAAACTGCAAACAGATCAAAGTTTAGTCATGATAGACAACATTTCGCTATGTTACGGAACAAGGTGGTAAAGACCTTGAGAAAAGCAAAGGCTGATTTTTTCCTGAGAATAATTAATGAGGCTAGAGGTAATTCTAAAACAATCTGGAATAAATTGAACTACTTAAAAGGTGATAAAAAAAAAGATAGGTCATCACTTGAATTGATGGTTAACGGGAAGCTGACTAACAATCCAGCTGATGTAGCCGAAGCACTTAACTATTACTTTGTTGACTCGGTAGTCACAATTTCACAATGTTTTTCCCTTAAGTATTCAGAAGTTTATACAGTTAATACAGTGGAACAAGCCCTTACTCTAAGGGCAGTCTCTGAATTAGACGTCACAAGAACAATTACATCTCTTAAACCATCCAGAGCAAAGGATATTTTTGGTATGGATGTGATAATGTTTAAAGAGCTTAGTGAGTCGTTAGTTAACCCTATCACTAAAATTATCAATCTTTCAGTTTCTCAGGGGATGTTCCCATGTGCTTGGAAGTCATCTGTTATTGTGCCTATATTCAAAAGTGGTGACCCTCACTCTGCTAGTAATTACAGACCTATTAGTATTTTACCTATAGTCTCAAAGGTTGCAGAGAAATTGATGGCTGCACAAATCACTAATTATTTAAATAATAGTTATTTTGCTTTACATCCAATGCAATTTGGCTTCAGAGCAAACTACTCAACTGAGATGGCAAATTGCTACTTCACTGAAAAAGTCAAGTCTCTATTAGATAAAGGAGGGGTTGTCGGGGCTGTGTTTCTTGACCTCAGGAAGGCCTTTGACACTCTAAACCATAGAATTCTTTTGTCTAAATTATTAAGTTTTAATTTCTCTCCACATACTTTAAGATGGATCGAATCATACTTGTCAGGTCGCACACAGTATGTTAGTATACAGAATTATAAATCATCTCCCCTAAGTATATCCACTGGTGTTCCACAAGGATCTATTCTGGGTCCTTTACTTTTTACGTTGTACATCAATGATCTTCCATCCGTCTGTCCTAACACTAACATTCAAATGTATGCAGATGACACTGTCATTTATATACACGGAAGTAGTGTGTCACAAGTTGCAAATGAACTTACAGAATCCTTGGTTCATGTTGCAGCTTGGCTAGAACAATGCTGCTTACAGTTAAACATCTCTAAAACAGCGTGTATGTTTATCACCAACACTAAGAATTTAAGTGTAGTGCCAGATGTATTTGTATCAGGGGAAAGATTACAAGTTGTATCTGAATATAAGTACCTTGGTGTTCTGATTGATTCCAAACTTTCATTTAAGGCGCAGGTTAAAAAGGTCTGTAACCGGGTCAGATTTAGTTTATCAAATTTTAGATTTATTCGTGATTATATGTCGTCTGACGCCGCTCTGATGTATATGCATTCCATGATTATTTCTCATATTACTTACTGTTTAACTACTTGGTCGCAAGCCAGTATTACTACTCTGAAACCACTAGAGTCTTTGTATAAACAATCACTAAAAACTCTTGATAAGAAATCAGTTCAGTTTCATCATTGCTCAATATTAAAGAAATACAATTTGCTAAGCTGGGATAACTTGATCAAATATGTACACATTTGTCTGCTGTTTAAGACTATGCATAGCTTGTCTTCACCACTAAAACAGTTTGTGAATATTAGAACAACTGCTCACAGATCTACAAGAGGTGGGGAAAGAGGGGACTGTATTATTCCTTTCAAAAGAAGTAAGTTCAGTCAGTCTGTATTTTCAGTCAAAGCTGCAAGGGAATGGAACTCCATCCCATCAACAATTAGACGATTACATACTTTTGTCTCTTTTCAGTCTCATCTTAAAAAATGGTTACTGACAACTCAGCACTGTCAACATTAGTAGTGTATTCTTGACAATAGACTTCCTTGTACTAATTGCTCTTGGCTATGTTGCTCTCTCCTGTTGCCATCTTTCTCTCTCTCTCTTTCTCTTTCTCTCATGTTTACTTTGTTTTAGATAATTCACTTATATTTTGTATTTTAGTAGCGATTTTTTTTTTATTTTATTTTTTTGTTTTCTGTAATTTATTTATTTTTTTGTTTGTTTTCATCTTCTCTCTCTATATGATGTGTATATGTGTGATGCTCTGTCTTTGTTTTTAGGGTGACCTTTTAACATTCTGTCAAGGGTCTACAGATGAAAAATAGCCTTTTGGGCTAATTCTGGCACGTTTACAGTTATGTTTATTAATGTGCATTGCCCCTGTAAATAAATAAACTAAAAAAAAAAAAAAATCCCGGAATTAATCCCGGGACGTGTTTGCGTTCACACAGAAGGCACTCCGGCAATTTTCCGGGACCAACGTGCAGTGTGAATGGGGCTGTCACAGACTCACTGCTGTGATTGTGTTCAAGGGAACAACTAAATAATAGCTTTTAATCTTTTATATCTGCCTTATGTTCAACTGTCCCAATACTTGTGCTCACATCAATGAGTGGGATGAACTCTAAAAGTGCTGTTCTTTTTATTTGGTAAAACATGTGTGTTGAAACGACTAATAAAATGTGACATTCTGTAATTTTGTCTCATATTCATCTTCTAATCATATTTGCAAATGTCTTGACTCCACAGTCAACAGAGCAATTTTGTCTTCACTGTTCCAGTACTTATGGAGGGCACTGTATATATATATATATATATATATTATAAAGATTTCCGTCTGTGTTTCTTAAATTGGACTGTGTAATATAATTTTAACTTTTATCTTTAACAGCCATCAAGATGTTTTTAACATTTCAAAACACATTCTCATGTTAGCAGACAGATTAAATGTTCACATGGGACCAACAATTCCTCAACAGATGTAAAATATCATAATGAAATATTATCAAAATATTAATCTGACAGAGTTGACAAATCTGAGGGTGGTGACGAAAACCTGAATTTGTACCGAATCGAATACATTGAATCAATCAGTTACTGTATTAAAACAAACACAACAAACAGCGAGTATGTTATTGTTTATAAAAGATTCACATTTAAGTATTTTGATATATCATCAGAACATAACTGATCTATTTTCTCTCATCTCAGAGCAGTGTGTCTGCTGTACATCTGCTAACAAGATCACTTTTAAAACAGTTAAATGAACAAATAAAACAATAAGTTGTTACCTCTATTCATTTATATTCACCAGGATCTTAATATTCACATTTAAACATCTTAACAAATGATCCAAAATATTATTATTACACATATGATCAGAATACTACGGTGCCCGGGAGGGGACGTTTTCGGTTTACTTAGTTTTGTCATGGCCACGAGATATTAATTTGTGGGAACGTGATATTATGTCGTGGCCATGAGATCGTTTTGTCGAGGGAACGACATATTTTTCTCGTGGCCACGAGTTTAATGCATAAACAAACTTATACAGCAACCCGGTATTATCAGAGATGGATAAAACATTTATTTTTAACATTAAACATTTCATTTAATATTTGTATATTATTATTATTATTAGGTTATATTAACTTGTTAGGGCTATATTTTTATATTTATTTCATATAAATATATTTTATTATTTCCCCTTTCAATTCGTGTATGGCTTTACCTAATTAAAGTGCTGAGTAATTATGCCAATTGCTACTATATATTTTGCAAATACTGTAAATGCCTGACAATTATGCCAATACTTTATGATTGTAGGCTATTTATGCCAGTGCGTGATGATAAACGAGCGTGTTGTTTTCATATACAAATGAAACTATGTGAATGATTCATTCCTCAATGAAACACTAGGCATGCTATAATATCAATAATTCGCAGAAAAAAAAAGAAAAAAAAAAATATGTTAAATTCAACCTTTAAACTGCATTTCCAATAGGCTATAAATTCCAGTCAGCATAATCAAAGCTTTATGTCGCGCATTTACAGTAGGCTTATTTACAAAACTGGTCAGAACGTTATGTAAAAACATCGAAATGAAGGGAAAAAACGAATATAAAAATATAATAATAGGCTAATAATAATAATAATGATGATTATAATAATAGCTAATAATAATATACAAATTTACGGAAAATGATGATCAGTTAATGGACACACACAGATAGCAAGACTGATAAAAATGTCTATTTTATTTTATGTACTTTATTTAACATTTAGCCTATTTGTGATAAACTTAATTCAAATGCTGGTTACATCGCGTGCAATTGCCTACGGTCCAGTAGCCTATGGTCAGTATAATAATTTAATTATATAATAATTTCTATAAGAATTAATATAATAATTTCTTAATTCAAAATAAATATTAATGAATCCCTGATAATCCCAGGTTGCTATGGTCACGTTTACACATTAAACTCGTGGCCACGACAAAAATATGTAATTTTCCCCACGAGTTAATATGACGTTCCCACGAATTAATATGTCATGGCCACGACAAAACTAAGTGAACCCTCCCGGGCACCGTAGAATACAAACTGTATTATATATAGATATGTTTTATCCAGAGTTTTGTGTTCCCTCGACCCTAACTCTGCTAGAAGTGTTGACTATCAATTCATAAAAACAATATGCTGTATATTTAGTATTTATAAAAAAAATAACTAATTTGGCAAACAAATGGAGTTTATAGAGTAGCCGTTTTTAATTTCTCTGTTGATGTTAGATGCTAATAGAACCTGCTTCAGGAGAATAAAATTATCTGAATATTTCCTCAGAAATTGGAAGATGGTGTTGACATATCATGGTTGTGACACGGGAAATATTAACATTATGATTTAAAATATTCTAAAACTATAAACTGACCAGAGCCGGTCTGACAGTGATGTACTCTGCAGAGGAGGATTGTGGCGAGGGGTCCTTTAGAGAGACAGCTGCCCCTTGATATTCCCTGATTTTATTACATTTTAATCAATGTCTGACAGTGTCGGACGCAACTTTGAAACCTTATGAAACATGCATGTGTCAGTGAAAAATAACCAATCTGAGCTTTCTTCTCAGCGAGTTTTTTCTTTTCATCCTCATTTGGTTTCTTCGGATGATAAACCCCAAACAAAGGCAGATTGGTTATACATATGAAGATAGCACAGTGACCGAACCAGATGAACAGATGGAGAAGGGAAATGAGGATGACTGTAATATCTACAACAGACCAGTGGTTCTCCGCTCCAGTCTTGGCCTTATTGACCTGATTAAACTCCTCATATCAGGTGCACAGGGCTGCATGAGCTCAGCTTGGTCTGTCAGATATATGCAAAACATGCCGTTCTGTGATCCCCACAACCACTGCGGTGCAAAACAGAGCAATTTTAACAGATAGAGACAAGTACTTTTCCAGAGAGGCAACGGGATAAAGTAGGTTAGATGAAGCAATGTCTACTCTCATTATTTCTCTCCAGTGGCTTTTTGCTTCTTTGCTGAAGCTCATTCTGACACACTTGAGAGTACAAAACTGAAATGAGTCTGCCATCAGATATCTTTCCATCAACACAGATCAGCCACAACATTAAAACCACAGACAGGTGACGTGAATAATATTCATAACATGATTGCATATCTCAAGGTGTGCCATCACAGTTTGCTTGTGTATAGGGCTCAGTTTTAGCATTAACTTCGACACATTTGAAACGGTGACACTTTACAATACCGGTGCACAAATATGCATTGATTCATGCTATGCATTGAATATGCAACTAATGCACGCATGTTTATTAATGATTACTGCATCAGAACATTCTAGATGATTCGTAGATTAAGTAATCAATACATTGTTATTAGTTAAATGTGCCATAATGTATTAATTCCCTAATAACATATTATATTAACTAATGTAAATTCATGTTAATTTCCATGCTTTGTACTTCAACTTCCAGTTGTCTGCTTTAATTAATCATTAGCTAATGATTTGAAAAGGTATGTTATGACTTTACTTGTTGAGGCACAGAACTATTAACTAATAGGTCATTGTGGTTATGGATTTTGAATTAGTTAGCTAGTCATGTGCAGGTAAAATACATAATCATATCTTTGCAAATCATTAGCTAATGATTAATTAAAGCAGGAATGTGAAATGCATGGTTTCGACCCATTGTGCTAATTAACACATTAACACTATTATTTAATATAGTATGTTACTAGGGAATCAACACATTATGACACATTTAACTAATAACAATTTATTGATTACTTAATCTATGAATCATCTAGAATGTTCTGATGTAGTAATCATTAATGGTTTAGTTCTTCATGAGTTATATATTAACTCATGATTGTCTATGTGTTAGTTAAGCAGGAATTAATGCATATTAGTGCCAGCGTATTATAAATGGTTGCTCAGTCAAAAAATGAATGGCAGCTGTGTTCCTGCATATTGAAATCTGCATTTAATATTATTCAATAATGACAGCTATCATGTTTCCCCTCTCTTCTTCTTTCATCCTCCTATTCTTCAGAAATTCATATTAGGTGGACAAATCAATAAGTCTCATAAAAAGTACAAGGTCGGAGTCTGTTGGCAGAAAATCTAAGATTGCGTAACCAGAGAAGGTTTGGCCCGACTTCTGTTGTCCACTTGAAAGTGAACGGACATGCTTGTGAAGACTAAACAGTGCCTCACAAGTTACAGTCTTTTCTGAAGCCTGGTACAAATGGCATCTGTCTGACCCTCCCATCCACCCCATTGGTCTTAAAGAGACAGTTCACCCAAAAATGAAAATCCTGTCATCATTTACTCAGCCTCAAGTAGATTCAAACCTGTATGAATGTGTTTGTTCTGAACACAAAGGAAGATATTCTGAAGAATGAGGGAAACAGAGCAGTATTTGTCTCCTACTATGGAAGTCAATGGTGCCCCAAAACAGCCTGATTACAAACTTTCTTCAAAATATCTTCCTTTGTGTTCAGAACAAACACATTCATACAGGTTTGGATCTACTTGAGGCTGAGTAAATGATGACAGGATTTTCACTTTTGGGTGTACTGTCCCTTTAAGTCCAGCTATCCCTATTTGGCTTATGTTACCAAACCCTGGTTATTCTGGGCACCAATACAAACCTTTTCAAGAGCTTGGCCTGGCTGTGTAAAGAAAGTGCTGGGGTGGACATTGTGCAGACTTTGGACATAAATGTTGGTCACAGCTAAGGTCTGCATTGAGGTCCTGGACTCCTTGTCTTTCTCCCCAGCCACAAAGACTGGAGATATTGATGCAAACCTCATTGTCTTTGGAGAAACCTCTATACATGAGACAAGGGCCGTTTCTCAATACCAAGTATGCAAAGTTCGGACTTGCATCCTCGGTAGTTCAGATGGAGAACACAAGTCCGGTAATTCTGCAAATGGAACAGCAGCGTTCTTGATAACTTCAGTCAGCTTGCCTTATGCATTACAATACGACGAAATACGATATCACTGCCTCTTTTTGTTTTCATGTAAACATTAATAGCTGCAAAAATGTAGTTCAGTACATAAATTACAGTGAAACGAAATATTATCAAACAGCGTTGCCTCTTTTCTGTTTCATTTAAAATATTAATAGCCACAAAAATGTGGTTCATGCAACGCATACACGCATTACAATAAAACAAAATGATATCAAACACCACTGCCTTTTCATTTTCTTCAAAATATAAAACACAACCTCTTTTCGTTTTCATTTTAAAAATATAAAACATTAATATGTGGTTTAGCTAATATGTGCACATACTCTGATTCACTGTATGTATAATAAAATTAAATATGACAAGCACAACTCTGCCTTTTTTGTTAAATGTCAGTTTTAATCAGGCGCGCAGATGGCACTAGGGACGGGGGGGACATGACCCCCCCAGATTCATAGTGACCCGATCCGTCCCCCTCACTATCCCTACGAAAGGCGACAAAAATCGGTAAAACAGAGGATTAATCAGTGTTTTCGCTATGTATGTACATTAGCCTAAGTAGTGTCCCGGCCCGCCGCTGCTTCAGAATCGGGTCGGGGCAGACGCTGGCTGACACACAATAATAATCTACACTGGTCACCATTACTTTGTACCCACGTTCTCACTACACGCTGTTCTGTTGTCAATAAACACACGATGCCACCGACGTTTACGCTCTCTCTCTCTGTGTGTGTGCTACGACTCCTGAGTGACCCCGGGGTCCTATGAGGAGCTGGTAGCTGCCTCCATCGTGCCTGTAGGAGCGGTAACCATAGTGATCAGTTTGACCAGAATCTTAGCAAGATTGACCAGCTCAATCTTGCTAAGACAGAACAGCTCGTGATCTCAGCCAACCCATCACTTCACCACAACTTCTCTATACAGCTGGGTTCGTCAACCATAACTCCTTCCAGGACAGCCAGGAACCGTGGAGTTGTGATTGATGATCAGTTAAGCTTCACAGACCATATTGCTACAACGGCCCGGTCCTGCAGATGTGCCTTATACAACATTAGGAAGATTAGGCCCTTCCTGTCAGAGCAAGCCGCACAACTCCTTGTCCAAGCTCTTGTTCTCTCCAGACTGGACTATTGTAATGCTCTCTTGGCGGGCCTTCCCGCATGTACTATCAAGCCTCTGCAACTGATCCAGAATGCAGCAGCCAGAGAGGTCTTTAATGAGCCGAAAAAAGCTCACGTTACCCCTCTCTTCATCAGGTTACACTGGCTACCAATAGCCGCTCGCATCAAATTCAAGGTACTGATGTTTGTCTACAAGACCACAACTGGCACTGCACCAATATACCTAAACTTGCTAGTTCAAACTTATGCGCCCTCCAGAAGCTTGCGCTCTGCAAGTGAACGACGTCTTGTGGTGCCATCCCAAAGAGGTACCAAATCACTCTCACGGACCTTTTCCTGGACTGTGCCCAGCTGGTGGAATGACCTCCCGATCTCAATTCCAACAGCTGAGTCTTTAGCCATTTTCAAAAAACATCTAAAGACACATCTTTTTCGCCAGCACCTGACTAACTAATACTAACACTTACCTATTCTATCCTAGCTACGTGTACTGTGCTAGACTAACTGAGACTTGTCATGACACTTGTATACTGTTGCTCTCTCGATGGTCTGATTGCTTCTATTGTTCTCCTCATTTGTACGTCGCTTTGGATAAAAGCGTCTGTTAAATGATTAAATGTAAATGTAAATGATCATATACCATCATCTATGACTGAGCTGAGCCGGTGATTTTCTGAACTGAAAAAATTTGACTGTATAACTGCCACATAAAGGCAATGAAGAGACAAAAAACAATCACCTCGTTTTTTCAAAAACCAAACAATGTAAGTATCCTATGCCTGTTGACTTTCCCAGATGTGGCAGATTAGTTTTGTAGGGGAATAGCTAGTCTGACAATAATGGCAAGAAGGCTTTTGCACTTAGCAAACACAGCAAAATGTGGAGACCATAACTCTGCATTTAGGTGAGTGGACAGAGGCAAATAATGAATGGACACAAAAAGAGTGGTTGGATAAATCAAACAATTTATCGTTTTATCTTATCATCTAACCCATTGTACTGTATAAGTTGACTGAGGTATGTTCACTGTCGTGTAAGCCACTATAAAAATAATTATAATAAGTAAATTTGTGTGGTGCAAGGTTTATGCACACAACAAATAAAGGCCTACATAACCTTTTGACATCCTCTTATAGCAGGAAATCATGTTTTTTTTATTGTACGGAGGATATAGATCATGTTTACAAAATCATATTTATGCCTTTTTATGCTCTTAAATTATGGGCTATGAAAAACATTTCTTAATGAGTCATACATCATTTGAAAGATATTTCTAATCTATAAATTGCAACAAACTTGTATTTAAAATTGTGAGTTATTCTTAGACATTTGAAATAATGACCAACTTTAGTAGTTTTAGCCGTTAATTCTCAGGAATATGTTGTATTTCACATTTTTGTGAAATTCTATAGAGGTATAGAGGGTTAACTGAAATTATAAGATTTAAAATGTTGTCCTCCTGGCCTGCAGGCAATTTCTGATGACAGTGAGGCAGGCCCTAGTCAGTCAAGTGAGGATCTGCAGGAGGGCAGCCACAGTAGAAAAAGACAGCATGAGGAAGGAGAGACAGTAGAATTACAGACAGAAGAAGCAGGGACAGAACAACAAGGAGGGACAGGAGGCAACACAGAGGGAGAGGATGTTGACATGATAATGACATATACAAAGCCAAATCAACCTGACCCTAAAGTTGTGCAAAAACAAGTGATGAAAGACCGGACACTGACATTCCTAAAATCATGGTATGAGAAGTATCCCTGGCTGCATGTTAGTATGGGTACAGATGGTGTTCTGTGTTTTCACTGCTCTAAGTACTTCAAGACAGGGAAACCAGCACAAGCCAAGAGTATAGACCCAGCTTTTGTCAGTAATGGATTTAAAAACTGTAAAAAAGCACTTGAAAAATGTTCCATGCATGAGAAATCAGAGGGTCACAAGGGCCGCTGCCTATGAAAACAGGCCAGTTACTACACAGTTGAGCAGTGCAGTCAGTACACAGCAGGCAGAAAACAGAGCTAGCCTGTTAAAAATAATAGGGGGTGAGATGTTTCTGGCGAGGCAGGGATTGGCCTTTAGGGGGCATGAACATCATCAAGGTAACCTTGACCAGCTTTTAAAATACAAAGCTGAAGATGATCAATCATTCACTAGGTGGTTATCTGCAAAGAGGGGGGGTGCACACATCTTGGGATTGTCAAAATGAGCGTATAAATTTGATGAGTTATCGATTATCAGGACAATTGCAGATGAGATCCGGTACATTCCAGTGTTGCAGTATTCGATAATTATGGATGGGACAAGGGATATCTCTGGTGTTGAGCAGGAGGCGCTGTGCCTACGTTAAGTTGACACTGATTTGCTGGTGCACGAAGACTTTATAGGGTTGTATGAAACAACTTCTACAACAGGTGAAAACCTTGCCAGAATCATTTTGGACGTTCTGTTGAGACTGAATTTGCCAATATAACTGGCCTCAGAGGTCAAGCATATGATGGGGCTTCAAATATGGCTGGAAAGTACTCAGGTGCCCAGGCTGTTATTCAGCAAGCACAGCCAATATACATTGTGGAGCACACTGTGTTAATTTAATTACACAACAGGCTTTCTCAGCCTCCAGTGTCGTGCGAAATGCACTTGACTGGATACATGACCTTGGCACATTTTTTGGGCAGTCTGGTAAGCTGAAAGACAAGTTTAAAGCCATTGTTGCAGCTGAAGGGGAAGGGTCAGCCCTGTCCATCAGGCCTTTATGTCCCACTAGGTGGACTGTACGCTCACCTGCTATCCGTGCTGTTCTCAGCCAATATGGGATGGTACTAAATGCACTGGATGAGATGGCTGCAAGTAATTCTGAATCTGCAAGCCGGGCAGAGGGCTTACGTGTTCGACTGCAACAGGGTAATGTTGTACTGGGACTTCTGCTTGCTTTAGATGTGATCAGTGAACTAGAGGTTCTAAACGCATCTCTCCAGAAAAACACTCAGACAGTGGAGGGCATGCTCTCTGCAGTCTCTCTTGTCCAAGAAAGCTTGAAAACCAAAAGAAACACTGAACACTTTGAGGCAGTCTTTAAGGAGGCAGGAGACATGTGTGACAATCTGTCTCTAGAGACCATTGTTCCACCACGCACACATAGGCCCCCTAACTGTGCGTTCACACCACCGCCGGCGAGAGCGTCAAAATTCGCTCTGGTCGCCCTGCCAACGACGCTGTAGAAAGATTTGTTGACGCTCTGACGATCGAACGCTTGGTCTTGTATTTAAAGGAGCCGAAAATTAAAGAAGCATGTTTATCTTGTGCAGACTGACCACAAGTAGGGTATAAGTTAACCTCATTAAATATTTTAATTGTGAAAGTAAGAAATTGATCAATGGAAAGAGCTTTATAGTTACAACAATTATACTTACATGTTTGCTAACGAAATAAACCAATAAATGCCATTTGTGTGGTGTGTTTTTTGTTGGTTAAGTGCTAGTCTAATTTCAACATGCAGTTTATAGGAGACGTTTACTAGCCTATGTCTTTAATTAACATTAACGTTAATTTGTGCGCAGCATACATTCCAAACTGTCCTGGTTGAAGTGTCTTAATGTAATTGGTCAACTATGTTGTTTTGAGGTAATTAATAGCATTCCCGCTGAAAAAACAAAGCGTTCTAGCGCTAAAATGCTTGGGAACTAATGTGGTCGGAATCAACGTTTACAAGACTGCGTTCTCTGGAACCCTCTCAAGCGGAGGACTTCTACATTCCGATTGGTTGCCGCCGAACCGCGTCATAGCTCATTACCATAAAGTTGACTTGATTTCAACTCTCCTCGACGCTCTCACCGTCCAAAACGCGCCGCGACGCTCTCGCCGGAGCTCGCCGCCGGCTCACATTGAAAATGAATGACTTCCGGCCACTTTGACGCTCTCGCCGCCTGCAGGCTCCTGCATACACACCTGGATCAGCTGTGGATTTTTACAGAGTAGAGTCCTACCGTGTCCTTGACACAGTAGATGCACAAACTACTGAGAAGTTTATGCAACCAGGCATTCAAACTTTAAAAGAACTGGAAAACTCACTCCTGACTCCCATTACAAATGATGCAGCAGTTCAGAAATATCCTGAACTGAACGAGGAAGACTTGAAAGTCCAATTAGCCATGATTAAAAACAAGTACAAGGTCAGTACAACTGCAGATGCTGTGCATGTTTTGAGAGAAATGACCCCTGAAGTCCGTGGCCTATTTGATCAGGTAGAGACATTAGTAAGATTGTTGATGGTGGTGCCCATATCATCTGCTGAGGCAGAGCGCAGTTTTAGTGGGTTACGCAGGTTGAAAACTTGGTTGCGATCAACCATGACACAAAAAAGACTCAATGGCATTGCTGTGTGCCATATTCACCAAGAGAGGCTTGACAGACTGGACAGACAAGAAATTGCCCAGCAGTATGTTCAGGGTAATGAAAGGAGGAGAGATGTTTTTGGGTCCTTCATTGAGTAAATTTGTTTGGCTGCACTAGAGGGAATTTCTCATACTCCGTATACTTACTTATTTTTATTTATGTAAATATGTTGTTGTTATTTTATTTTATTATTATTATAATTATTATTTTTTTGCACATAGGTTCTTTGCTTTTTTGTTCATAATGATAGACTTCGTATGCTGAGATAAGCAAATGTTTAAATAAAACATACTTTGCTGAAGACATGACGTTTTGGTGGGTGATTGGCATACTAGTCAAATAACAGTCTGATCATGCATTGCTAGTGGTGATCAGGTAGGCCTTTGTTTACCTTTGTTCATTGTTGTTTATCTATGATTTCAAATAAGAATCCCCGAATGGCTTTTTAGTGCAAATCATTAGCCCAAATTACGCAAAGTAACTACTTGAGCACTAGTTAAAGCCCAAATTACGCAAAATAACGAATTGAGTTTAAATCATTTGCTGACAGCTTGGTCCCCCCCAGTTAAAAAATCCTATCTGCGCCCCTGGTTTTAATTAACAATAATAGCCATATAAAAGTATAAGAGACTTATGTAATAGGAAATAAAGACAAAAGCAAACAACTCAGTCACGTTAACAAAGTGAGTGCTGTATTACGATTAATAAATATATAATTTATGAAACATAACTTTGTGCCCAGCAAAAACGATATGACCTGGAAGGCGCTATCTTTATAAATAAACCACAGATTTGAGTTTTAAACAACTACATTCTCGCCTGAAATACTCTTAGAATGGCATTTCATGACACAATAACAGTAATATTTTGATAATCCCCTCCGCCATTAACGCTCTCTGATTGGTGCGAAATGCATTCTGGGATACATTCTGCCTCAAGTTGGCACAAGTCACCTCTGGATGCATCCTTGATAAAAGGGGCGGAGCAAGAACACATCCGGGGATTTGAACTGTACTTGACTAGATGTGAACTTTTGAATTGGAACAGTACTTGGGCGACGACGGATGACGTTTCACAAGTCCACAAGAACACAAGTACAGACAAAAACGCATATTGAGAAACGGCCTGGGTAACAGAGATAGAGGCAGAAGTGGTCAGAAAGAGCTGGTGAGTTCTCACTACTTCAGTGCGGCAAAAGGAGTGGGACACCAAATGCAGTTTTCTGATCCGAGACTCTTTCGTAAGAGTTCCAGAGGTTTGGCTCCAGCAGATATTGACAGGACACCCTCAGAAGCTTATGAAAGCAGATATCATTAAGTAATCGTAAAGCCCCTATAGTTAGAAAGAAAAATGTAAATGTGAGAATGTACATAAGCTTTCATACACACAATGCTTGTACAGTACCAGACCAGTATACCACTCCCCATGATGCCTTGGGCTATTTGTTAGGAAGTATATGGTTTTCAGTCCTAAATCGATATGTCTAGAGAGGATAAGAATTAAACCACCTTTATACACCCGGTGCCACAGGGCATTGATGGAAAAAGCTGTTTAAAACATGAACCTTCTTGGAGTCCTAGTCTACGGGAATGACTTGACCATCTTAGGAAAGACCCCTAAAGGTCTTCGACATATTAGAGAAAGTTGGTCTGAAATTGTCATTGGACAAATAGTACACTGCGGCAGACCAAGACAAGTCAGCACCAAGCCGTTAGTCCTTAAGATCTTTTCTGGATTTCTGTGGGTATTACTGTAGCTTCATAGCCAACCATCAGATCACTTACTGACATCACAAACTATTATGCACCCTCTCAACAAGGTAAAAAGCTTGACAAAGACAAATCCAATACCTACCTGAAAGAGTCTGAACCTTTCGGAGACAGGTGGAATCAGTCTTGCATGGATGCTTTTCACCAAATTATTCAGTGTCTCACTATTGCCCCAGTCTTTGCAGCGTTGTATTATATCAGGAGCATTTCTTAATGCCACTGACTGGACATCACTGGCTAACGCCCAACCTCATGTGACTTTGATGTGTTGTACAATACTGATGCAGATTCGCTGTCCCCAAACCTGGCTGGAACGGAAAAAGCCAAGCGACTAGGAGCTTCACCGTAGTGCATCCCTGCTGTGTATGCTTTTGTGCTCAGCTGAGCTGGAGCAGAAAATTCATGCCTGAGTTGGTCAAAGCCCACAAGAGTAACGTTGTTCTGCAATTGAAGCACTGAAAGTGCACTACCGAGGTAAAAGTGAATTCTGAGTTGAGGCAGAATAGACTCATAATGAAGGATGGTTTGCTTTACAGAAACAGTAAAACACCCTCTGGAGAAGAAGTTTCCCTTCAGAGAGTCAATAAATGGGTAATCTGGGCAAAGAACGACCACTGATTTTGTCAGGTGTAGGTTCTACTTGCCCATAATGGCTTGTGAGGTGCAACAATACATCAAGATTTGTGGGAAGTGCATTACTCGTAAAACACCTTGCACTAAAAATGGGCCATTGCACCAGATTACTGGCAACGGAGCAATGCATTTTGGTGGACAATTGGTGCACTATGGCTGTACCATGAGAATCCATTCCTGCTGATGGAAAAGAGGAAAGACAATATTCTCAGTTTGTTGCCAAGCTCAAAAGGGATCTAACTGAAGCTTATCAACTTGCCTAAGAAATTTCAAACAAAGTGCACTTGAGAAAAAAAGCAAGCTTATGACAAAAGAGTGAGTTTCTAGATCGTAAACTCTATTCGCACGGGATTCGTATTATCTAGGGACCTCGTGTGATTTAGAAATTACCCCCCCCACATCTGAATTTCGTGTGGTGCATTCGCATGGGATAAACGAAGCCTGTGATTTTAATCGAATTTACAGACTTATCTCCAGGATATGATGTCAAGGCTTTGCATAACATTATATATCATAAACAGAAGAATGTTCCTTACCGCATGCTGATATACATGTCATCCATCTCCATCTAATCATTCTTGTTTTCGCTCTTCTGATGTTTTTCAGCTGTAACAAGGTTCAAAAATAGGACGAAGGACGAGGAAGTCAGGGGTGGCGAGCAAAAGTCTTTAATTAACTCAAAAGTCAGTACAAAACAAAAACGAACTGACATCAGGCTCTCTGCTGGTTTGGTTCTCAGCAAGACACTCTGTGCTCGTGCTCAGTCTCTCTCTCCCTCTCCCAGGTCTGCGGGGCGCTTTTCACTCATCTCTCCCCAATCACTGGAATTAGACACAGGTGTTAGTCATCATTCACTTGACCTCCTTTTTACCACTTGTCTCCGCACCCGTTCTCCCGCTGCAGCCTTCGCATTCCCACGGCCCCCTCGCCACATACCCCCACCGCCTGACTCAGGCCGGGGAGCCATCCGGCCTGCAGCCCCCCCACCCCACATTTCTAGAGAGGAAGTCCGCTACAGCCATCTGCGCCCCCGGCCTGTGGACCACCTTGAATTTAAACGGCTGTAAAGCTAGATACCAACGGGTGATCCGCGCGTTGGTATCCTTCATACGGTGGAGCCACTGGAGGGGCGCATGGTCCGAACAGAGGGTGAATTCGCATCCCAGGAGGTAATAACGGAGGGTGAGGACGGCCCACCGAATGGCCAAACACTCCTTCTCAATGGTGCTGTATCTGGTCTCTCTCTTTGAGAGCTTCCGGCTCAGATACAGCACCGGCCGCTCCTCCCCTCCGACCACCTGGGACAGGACTGCACCCAGCGCCCTGTCCGACGTGTCCGTCTGCAACAAGAAAGGGAGATCAAAGTTAGCAGAGTGTAAGAGCGGCCCGCCGCACAGGGCAGCCTTTACCTTGGTTAGGGCCTGTTGGCACAGCTCCGTCCACTGGATCGGATCTGGGGCTTCCTTTTAGTGAGATCCGTCAACGGGCTGGTGAGCTTTGAGTAATTAGGAATAAACCTTCTATAATATCCCGCCAGCCCCAAGAACTGTCTCACCTCCTTTTTGGTCTTGGGACTTGGACAGGTCGCAATCGCTGCCGTCTTATCAATTTGGGGACGCACCTGCCCATGTCCCAAGTGGAAGCCCATATACCGTACCTCCACACGCCCAATTGCACACTTCCGCGGGTTCGCCGTGAGTCCAGCCACCCTCAGGGATCTCAGGACAGCGCGCAGATGTTCCATATGCCGCTGCCAATCATTACTGTGTATAATGATGTCATCGAGATAAGCAGCGGTGTACGCGCTATGTGGCCGGAGGATTTTGTCCATGAGACGCTGAAAGGTGGCGGGAGCCCTGAATAAGCCGAACGGGAGTGTAATAAATTGGTGTAAACCGAACGACGTGGTGAAGGCTGTCTTTTCCTTGGATAATGGCGATAAGGGGATCTGCCAGTACCCTTTTGTTAAATCCAGTGTCGAATAAAAGCGAGCCGAACCTAACCGATCAAGCAGCTCGTCAACTCGGGGCATTGGATAAGCGTCGAATTTCAACACAGCATTCACCTTCCTGTAATCAACACAGAAACGGACTGAGCCGTCCATCTTAGGCACTAAAACTATCGGGCTCGCCCAGTCGCTATGCGATTCTTCTATCACCCCCAACTCTAGCATGGCCTCTAATTCATCCTGAACCACTTTTTTCTTGTGTTCTGGTAATCGATAGGGACGGCTGCGGGCCACTTCCCTGGGGATCATTTCGATATGGTGGTGTATGAGGTCCGTGCGACCGGGCAGGGGTGAGAACACATCCGCAAACTCTGCTTGCAACTTGGCCACATCAGTGAGCTGCCGCAGCAAGAGGTGATCTCCCCCGGGGACCAGAGCAAGCGGATGGGTTTTGACAGCTGCTTCTGTCCCGAGCTCCTCTTCTGCCGAAACGGCCGCGGCCAACTCAACTGACGTCACCTCATTCCAGCGTTTTAAGAGATTGAGATGATAGATCTGACATGAATCACCCCTGTCCGTTCGCTTTACCTCATAATCGAGATCCCCAACCCACCGTGTAACCACAAAAGGTCCTTGCCACTTCGTGAGTAATTTCGAACTAGACGTTGGAAGTAATACAAGCACTTTATCTCCCGGTGTAAATTGACGCTCTCGCGTAGACCTGTTGTACAGCCGACTTTGTTTGTCCTGAGCCTGGAGCAAATTCTCCATCGAGAGCCGCCCCAATGTGTGGATTTTTGCTCTGAGGTCCATGACATACTGAATTTCATTACGGCTGTTTGAAGGTCCCTCCTCCCAAGCCTCTCTGATGACGTCAAGTACCCCTCGGGGCTGACGACCATAGAGAAGCTCGAATGGGGAAAACCCAGTGGAGGCTTGCGGAATCTCTCGCACTGCGAACAACAGGGGCTCGAGCCATTTATCCCAGTTTTTGGCATCTTCCTTTACAAACTTACGAACCATGGATTTCAACGTGCGATTAAATCGTTCCACCAAGCCGTCCGTCTGTGGGTGATAGACACTGGTGCAAATCGATTTAATGCCCAAAAGTTCGTATAGCTCACTTAACGTACGTGACATAAACGCCGTGCCCTGATCAGTGAGAATCTCTTTCGGGATTCCCACTCGGGAGATGACTCGAAACAGCGCATCTGCCACACTTTTTGCAGAAATGGTGCGTAACAGCACTGCTTCTGAATATCGTGTTGCATAATCCACCAGAACTAATGCAAAACGATGACCACGTGCTGAACGTTCTAATGGCCCGATGAGGTCCATACCAATTCTCTCGAAGGGGACCTCTACCAGTGGTAAGGGGCGCAATGGCGCTTTTGGAGTGGGCGGCGGATTCACCAGCTGACATTCACGACACGCCGCACACCAGCGGCGGACGTTCTCATGAATGCCCGGCCAAAAAAATCAGGCCATGAGCCGCGTGTCTTTGCTTCCCCCAAGTGGCCTGCCATGGGACTACAATGAGCCGCCTGGAAAAGCATTTCCCGACAGCTCTTTGGGACTAACAATTGGGTTGTATTTCCTTTTGCCTGGGTCTCTTGGGTCACCCGGTACAAACTATCTTTGATAAGGGAAAAATAGGGATAGGAGAGTGGCTGGTCAAGCTGGAGAAACTGTCCGTCGATGGAGCAGACCCGGTCATACGCGTTTTTGAGCGTCTCATCACGCGACTGCTCGAGGGGAAAGTCATCCAGCTAAGGGGACTTTAGCTCCGCCCTTGCTCTCGTTTCCTCCGCGTCAGTCAGTGAAGGTCCCGGAACCGCATCTCCAGTCTGAGCCAGAGCTTCTCCGTCTCCTGATATACGACACCGCGAAATGCTGGCCAAATCACAGAGATGCCGATTCGCACGGGACTAATATTATCACAGGACCTCGGTGTTCGGCGAAATATGGTACACTGTAAAAAAAAATCTGTAGTTTTTACAGAATAATTTGGTAAAAAGTACAGAAAAACTGTAAACATATTTACAAAAAAAAAAACTGTAAAATTTACAGTATAAAACTGTAATTTACAAACAAGGAAATCTGAATGTAAACCACTAAATTCAACAACACACACTGATATTAAAATCTGTTTTGTACCTTTAACATACTGACAACCACCATAATAATGCAGGAGGTACAAGAGAAGAATCAAAGCTCATCACAAGTAGCTTCGCCACAAGCAGAAGTATATACTAATATACAGAAGGTGAAGTATATATTAATATATAGAAGCTAAACACTAAACACCATCATAATAACACACATGATACTTAAATAATGCAATAAACTTTCATTAAACAACAGAAGATGTAATATAAAGCCCAAATGCACATAACTGATAACAAAAACTATTAAAAAACATGATTATTTAAACAAAATACTTTCAAATGTGTCGTGTCACGCAGGGAATTCTGGGAATATCAGTTTACAGTTTTTGACTGTAAATTATACATTGATTTGTTATTTTTTCCTTCTAAAAACTGTACAATTAACAGCATTTTACTGTAAAATTACATGAAATGTCTGGTTAGATCTTTTACAGTTGTTCCCTGTATATAGTACGGGAACTTACTGTTAACCTATTAACTGTTTTTCCCGTAGCATTTGTACAAAATTTTACAGTTAAAATTACACTTATTTTTTACAGTGTAGGTGATTTGCGGGGGAATTTTTACTTTGCTAATTACAGACACGGGTGATACGCACGGGATTAAGATCACAGACAACCTCCGCAATTATTACAAATGACTAGAGGTAACCAGGGACTAATCCCGTGCGAATAAGGCTTTAGACATCTTGGTGATAGAGTGTTTCTCTTGGATGGAGTCGATGGAGTTCTGTGCTATATTTGAGCAAATGCCCAACTTACCAGTGTGCAAGCTGAAACCTGAACAGGTAGAGAGGGAATAAAACCAATCAGCACATAAGACCAGTCTCCTCAGGTTCTTGAAACACACTGTTTCTGTCACCAGTCATCGCTGCAGCTCCATCTGTCTATATGGCCACACGTTTGTCTTCACTACTCCCTTCACATAATTGAGCTATCGGTAAGCCCCGCCCCCCTTAGTTACTGTTGCTCCCTCGGACAAACAAACAGAGTTGCTCACTGTCTCACAATTACAGCTGCAGTGAAAACCTTGTCCCACCATGTTTTTGCACAATTTTGGACACAGAAGGCCACCAAATGGGAATTAAATATTCCATGGAGGGATTTAAAAATAAATACGGTGGTTAACTCGAAGCGAGGGTTTACAGATCACAATACAAGCGGGAGACGTCTCATATTACGATCGCGGATGACAACATGCAGGATCAACACTGTTCATGTATCGCAGGGTACGATTAAATTAATGTACATTTAACCAGTTTAATATGAAGAGACAGTGAAATGTAGACCTTCGTTTATGTGTTTTTGATCTACACTGTACAAGACGCGAGAACATTAGGTTTGTACGTTAGCATGGACTCGCTAACTTTAACGTTAGCTAGTTTTAGCCAGAAATACCTTGCTGAAAGATAACAAGATAACATTAACGTGCTCGAGCAGATGAAGATTGTAACTTAATGAGTGTATGACAAGCAGAAAATTAATGTTTTTGTCTTCATTTGTACTGGGGTTGAATACTTATGGACATTTTCCTCTGTTTTGTTTGGGTTTAGGAAATGTAATAAAATAAATTATATCGCCCATCCTCTCAGGATACCTGAAATCAGTGTTACAAGTACCACATGCACATCGTTTTATTATTTTTGAAGCATAAATACCATAAAACCGATGAGTGCTTCGGATCTTCCAGTGTTTCTCTATGGCGCTGAAACCTAAAGATGTCTGAGTTCTGCTCCCCGTGCAACTGATGCTCGACTGCCATTGGCTAGTCTGCGTTCGAGGGGAGGGGCTTACCGATAGCTCAATTCTACTCAGTTCTTCAGTAAAGTTTATGGTGTTTGACCAGAGACTACCTGAATGCCAGCAAATTTAACCCTGTCCTGCCCAGTCCTCAGGGACACATCTCTTCTTCAATAAGAGTCCACAGATCCATCTGTCATCACTCGGGTGAATTTTGGAGTGGAAACACTCTCCCTTAACATTCTTCTCTCTTCCTCCAATTTGCTGTGCATGAAGAGCTTTTCTAGACTGTTGAGCCTAAAGACACAAGTAACAGATAATTAGGGTTTGTTATAATTTTAATTTTATTGATTTCAACTGCACTTCTGCCTATTCTTATCGAATCCCACTTTCCATTCCAATGTGTAGATTATCAAACATATTCAAAAGCCTCTTTCTGCAAAACATTTTGACACCTCTTTTGCAGCAAATTAGCTTGCCACAAATATTACACTTGGCTTTTTCAGCTTCTGACTTTGCAAAGTTTAGCCACACTTCAGAGCATTTTCTGCGGTCCATCAGAGTTGTCGTTACATTACATAAAATAGCAAGATTCTGCAAGATCCTCACAGATGCTGTGTGTGAAAAAAACTGGTCTGTATGAATATGAGCACACATGGAAGCAATAAGTGAAGTCAAATTTATAATTGTATAACATACAATTCCATACAATCAATTTTCAATTCCCAACTCTGAACTGAACAACTGAAGTTAATATGTTTTACATAGTTACATGAAACACTAATAAACGAGTATTTTGCCAGTATCTTGGCTAATATAACTTGGATAACATTTGATTACAAACAGTCTGAATCTGAAATCATATGTGACCCTGGAGCACAAAACCAGTCATAAGTGTCAATTTTTCGAAATTTTGATTTATGCATCATCTGAAAGCTGAATAAATAATCTTCCCATTGATGTATGGTTTGTTATGATAGGACAATATTTGGCTGAGATACAACTATTTGAAAATCTGGAATCTGAGGGTGCAAAAAAATCTAAATATTGAGAAAATCACCTTTAAAGTTGTTCAAATTAAGTTCTTAGCAATGCATATTACTAATCAAAAATAAGTTTTGATATATTTTACGATAGGAAATTCACTAAATATCTTCATGGAACATAATCTTTACTTAATATCCTAATGATTTTTGGCATAAAAGAAAAATGGATAATTTTGATCCATACAATGTATTGTTGGTTATTGCTACAAATATACCTGTGTTACTTATGACTGCTTTTGTGCTGCAGGGACACATATGTTCTGCAGTCTTCCGACTACATGTGACATTATTTGTTGAGTCATACACAAGCCACTTGGCACCGAAACTCCTGATTTTCTTCGTTGCTTGGTGGCACTTTCCTGTTACACTGAGCTTGGTTTAGCCAAGTGTTGCAACGTTATTATTGTTTGTTGAGTCTTCGTTATTCCCTTAGAGGCTTGATTGCAGCTGGGTGCACAGATGATGCACAGTTATGATGTTTAATAGGCTACATATTAAGGAAGAGAATAGGATTTGCACTAAATCTGTGCAGATTTGGCTTTCATGAACAACCGATGACTGAACATAATTATTAATTTATTGACAGCGTTACCCACCATGGTTGCACAAATGTACTAATTCAGAATATGATTGAGGATTGCATACGAGGTTGTTGTTGTTAAACTTAGACATTGAAAATATAACATTTTAACTCAAAATGAATTAGAGATTAGTTTTCAGTAAAATAGTGACAAATTCCAGTCACACTTAAACACAGCTCTTCTATTATTAGCTTGGAATAAAAAGCATGCTTTATTTATTTTAGCAATACATGAGTAGTATGTCCAAATTCAGTATTCATTAAACAGTGGGTGAAAAACACCTGGGGCCTGTACTATGAAGCCGGTTTAGCTGGCTAGCCAGGTAAGTTTCAGTTTAGTTTGCATCAATCCTGGGTTTTAGGTACCAAGAAAGTAGCTTGGCTTTTAGCTGCGTTCATTGCTATAGTAACTTACACTGCACAGCTAACCTGCTCCGGGGCAGGTTATGTTCTGAGTTGGAGATCTCAAACTGAAATTGGACCAATCAGATGTGAGCAAAGTGTCACATGTCTGACACAAAAAAGTCACTCCCCCAGTCTCTCTTCCTACAAATGAAAGGTCACTATGAAGTACCTTTAAAAAAAAAATTCCAACAAAATTGTCTGGCTTTAATGATAATTACAATTTGCATATGATTTATGTAATTATAATATGATTTATATTATTATTACTCCATTACACACAAGCACTTTTAGTTTAACAATTAATATAAAGCATTTGTTTTAAATTAATATTAATATATACAGATCATATGTAATATAAATAAGTGGTAGAATCGATAGATAACACTTTAAAAATGGCTACATGTGACCTTACATGTTCGAGTCTCTATCGTTATATTATCAACTATATAAAGTAATTCACAAGTTTCACTTGTGACTACACTGATAGATCCTTTATTTGTCCTCTTTCATGGACAAGTACTTCAGTGGAAATGTGTTTAAATTCCTCGTATTCTTTAATCTCTTAACCTTTAACAAAATAGTTTTGAATCTCGCTGGCTCTCTCGTGAGAAGTGAGTCACACTTGTTCTGTGTTGTGATTGGCTGTTCGCCGCTGATGTCACACATTCATGTGCACGTGTTCCATTAACTCAGGATCAAGCCTGAGTTGACAGAGAAAGATGATGATCAGCATCATGGTACCAATAAAGCCAAACTATATATATATTCTCATGCATGGGTCCACGTGACAATCCTCAGTGTTACCAACTATTTTTCAGGGGAAGTTGCTAAAGGAAGGTCGATTTGTTGCTAAATGACGTTGTGAGGTCATTGTGCGATGACGTCACTGCGTAATTACGATGCAAAAATGCATCAAATCTCATCAAAAATATATTCTATGTTAATTTAGATTTGTTTGTAAAATAATATAACGCAATGTTAAAATTTAAATGCATTTTTAAATACAACATTGAATTATTGAACACTCACACATTTTTGAACAATTACACTTTAAGTCGTTTTTCTTATTATTAGCTAGCAAACCAGTAAAACTACACATTCTGAACAGTTATAGTTTTAAGCAGTGTGCTACACTCTAAAGGTGCGTTCACACCAGACGCGAATGAAGCGTTAAGCGCGAGTGATTTACATGTTAAGTCAATGCAAAGACGCGAATAGATATCCTGTGGCGCGGTTCGCGCGAATGAGGCGGCGTGAATTGAGCGTTTCCGCGCGAATTGAAAAATCTGAACTTTGGCGTATATTCGCGCCGCGTTAACCAATCAGGAGCTTGCTCTAGTAGTGACGTGATTACGAGCGGAGGCTGTATGTGGATACCCGGAGCTGTACGATAGACCAAAGATTACCTGTTAGATTTACCCAAAACGAATTATATCTTATGTTTATCCACTACAGACAAAGAGTATAGAATACCAAGAGGCGAAACTCTGATGCTTTTCGGGTAACAGCCACTAGGTGGCGCTTCGGTAGCGCGGCCGCCATTTTGGGGTGAAAATTCCAACTGGATAACCTTACAATTATACAGAAATAGACAGAATAACAACGAAAGAGAAGTCAAAGTGGAATAAAATAACGCAATGTTGGGCAATCCCCTTCAAAAACTATCAGTGTGACAGTGAAAATATTGACTTTCATAATTTTCCCAAAGACTCTGACAGGTAATTATTCACAAAAGTGTAAAAATATTGTGTGTTTTGAAGTGGGACGTAGCGCTGTCTTATGCACCTGCTAACTATAACTGTTTTAGTCTAGTAGTAAACTTAAATCCTTTTAGGAACTGCAGGTCCTTGCCATAGAAACCATAATAATGATTTATATGGATATGACACTATAGTTATAATGAGCTTATGAAACTTTACACGTGTACGTTTTAATCCCCTGAACACACTACAATCATGATGATCTAGAACATGATGCATTGTTGTGTCTGTCATAATTAAATAATTAAACAATTTTGGAGAAAGTGGCTGTAGGCTACTTGTTTTTTTTTTTTTAAATTAAAAAGTTTTTTTTTTGTTTACAGTCTTCCTTTAACGGACATTAATATAAGACAATACTGTAAAAACAGTTTACTGTCAAGATGTTATTCCTGTTATATATTTATTATCCAACATTTCTATTTTTTCTGTCATTAATTTAATTTCATATGTTGGTATTAATTCAGTGTTTATAATGCTAACACTTGAACTTAAAATATTTGTAACCGAAACTGACATGGTTTCTAGAGAGCAAAAGGTTTTGTAAAAAAAAAGGGAAGACTTTAAAATAAAGTCTGTAAAATAAACTGTTAAAAGGATTTGATGATCACTTGTCTAGTGATTGTACATTATTGTTGTCATCGTTCAGGCTGTATTTCAGGTTTAATGTACGGTTTTTTAAACAAATCTTTCCATGGCGACAGCAAGAATCTAGTGGAGTGCCGACAGAGTATAGAAGCCCAGGAGGCGAAACTCTGTATATACTTTAAATGTCTTATTGTAAGTTGGTCAAGCGCGACTGGCTCCTGTTATTCTACCGTTTTTGTGTAGTTTTCAGTCCAAAATGGCGGCGTCATGGGCGTAACTGTTGCTATGGAGCGTTCTATTGAGTTTCGCCTCTTGGTATTCTATACTCTTTGCTACAGATACATCAGAGCCAGCGGCAGATGTCAGAAGGACTAGCCGAGGTTATGCTCCTCTCTTTGGGATACACCTTACTAACAGTTCTTGGTTCCCAGAACGTTCTGAGAACGTTAGTTTTTGGTTTGTAGAACGTTATTCTAACGTTTCCCTAACCTATTTACTCCAGAATGCTCACTCCACTGTAGGTCAGTAAATCATCCGGCACACACGACCCAGTATAGTATAAGTGGCATGGAAATGATCTGTATGGACGCCTAATCAGTATTATAAAAACCATATCTTGTTTTTATCTATTGTTTAATTAATAAAAATAATCTGAGCACATCAACCATCATATGTAAGATTAAATCCGTCCATTACGGGGTAGCTAAATTACCCAGATTTTATTTCTTCAGCACCAAATGACTTCACACAATGTATGGTTTATAAAATATGACGTTTATTCACAGATATTAAAAAATAATAAAAAATTACTTGACTTAAAGTAGGATATCAGTACATTCATTTCTTACCACTGAAGTGTACAGTTTGTACAGCGGGACACTCCTCTTTTGATCCGTAAACAAAAACTTCTCGCTTAACATCATGTTCTCTTCAGTTAGGCATGTCAAATCCCTCCGAAATCATATTTACTATCATAACTATATTAATTTTAAGTAATCATTCAATAAAAAGATCGATAAACGAGCGAGTACGAGTAAACAGGTAAAACGAAATGACCGTTAATTTTTAAATTCCGCGAGCGCGCGGCTCTCTGTGGAAGACACGTGAAAAGCGCGTGCTGGAGCAGAGCGTGCAGATCAGAGGCGCGCACGCAGTACATGAAGATGAAACAAACCCACGAAGTTATGATTTCTGTTATCACTCCCTGCTTAATCCTGGCTTAATATTACAAGTTAAAACTTGTTTTGATTGATATAATTTCTGTATTTTAATAAATGCTGCATTACACGAATTTCAGGGCTCTGTATAGGTCATTACACAAAAAAACATCTGCAACGTTTTCATTGGAAAGATAGTTTTACAGGGTTATAAAAATAACCTAAAACTAACCATTAGGGAACGTTCTCTATAAGTTATTTTTAGGTTATTTAATAATAACCACCATGCAACGTTCTGGGAACGTTATTTTATGGTTACAAAAAAAATTACCTAAAAAGAACGTTTCCCTAACGTTAGTATTTGGTTCCCCAAAAAATAACCAAAGGGAACCAAAAACTAACGTTAGGGGAACGTTCTGTGTTTGCTGGGCATGAGCACGAGCGCCCGGTGATCGCGTGGAGCTCACGGCTACGAAATCGGCGACGCACATTTTCAAATAGGCGCTGTTTTTATAAATAAACGCAGATTTGAGTTTTAAACAACTACATTCTCGGCTGAAATACACGCGTCCAGTGTTTCCATAGCACATAAAGTGCAACTAGCCTCTAAACAATATCCATGTTAGCCATATCACAACGAGACTGGAGCCGCCTGCAGAAGCCCCCCCCATGACGCGAATTAGCGTCTGTTGTGAAGCGAATTTCACGCGCGAATGAAGCGAGTAAACTCAAAATGTTCAAGCGTCCAACTACGCGCGATTTATTCGCGCAAGTCGCGTCTGGTGTGAACACACAGTAAGAAAAGTCTGTAAAGAATAAGGCACAATCTACTATGTTAATGTGAATTTTCTGTATTGATTTTTCATGTTTTTTTTACCTGCATTTTAAATTACACATTGTATTTTGTGTTTTCGGGTTACAACCATAGACTGTAAAAAAAAAATGGACCTAGTGTCTGTGACGTCACTCATAGGTTTCTGAAGATCATTTTTGAAGCCTGAAGTGGGCGGAGTCGACTGCCGCCATCTTAGCAAGCGCGTCACCGCGCGTCACTCCCGGATAATCGAAAATAGGCAAAAAGGCGGGACGTGGATGAAGCTGAGCTGAAACCACGCCTGTCTATAGTGACCGCAGTGCTGCCGTGCAAAGACATAACGCCATAACTTCGTTTTTGGTCGAAAATGAGTTTCGCATTTCTGCATTTGTTTGCATTCGTTCGTCAATACTGTGCCAGCCTGGAGTTATACGGTATTCTGCCTTTGCTTTACTGTCCATTAAAGTCTACCGCGTTTAAATTACGGTGTGACTTGTGTACTTTTATACATCTGTCGGCACTTCATTAGACAAACAATTTAGATAGATTGCGATCTAACAAACTGCTCCATATAACAAAGCACTGTAAGCAATAACGACTAGATAACTTGGCAACACTAATTAATCGTAAATAATCTTTAAATTGTTTTTTTATAATGCAGATTATTCACTCAGTGCCAGATGTCAGTCTGGGGATGCACACTTCTGTACGTGAGTGACATAATAACTGTTCACAATTAAATCCGTTTCCTTCCTTTTCTTGTAAGTCGATAAAATCCCTTGCAATGAATGCCATCGGAGATGTTTAATTCACAATCTACTGGTGTTCAGGCTGGAGTTTCACTCTCTGGAGCAGAGGAGCAGTCCACCTGTCACTCAAGTGGCCACGCCCTTAATTATGCAGAATTTTAAGGCTTAATATAATTTAAATGAATGAGTTATAAAAAAAGTCACCCCCCTCACAGTTGTCACGAAGGGCAAAATTAGCTATATAGACCAAAACCACTTTTTGTACCAGGCTGTAAACATGTTTTTTTCTGCTGTTAAGTTGGGTATTTTAACCAGTAGCCCCTCACTGCAGAACAAAGATCCAGGGGGCGGGGTTGGATCCACATCCAGGGGGTGGAGATTGGTAGGTTTAGGGGTGGAGATGGTAGGTTTAGGGGTGGGGATGGGTGGGTATAGGGATCAGGGGGTGGAGACGGGTAGGTTTAGGGGTGGGAATGGGTGGGTATAGGGATCAGGGGGTGGAGACGGGTAGGTTTAGGGGTGGAGATGGTAGGTTTAGGGGTGGGGATGGGTGGGTATAGGGATCAGGGGGTGGAGACGGGTAGGTTTAGGGGTGGGAATGGGTGGGTATAGGGATCAGGGGGTGGAGACGGGTAGGTTTAGGGGTGGAGATGGTAGGTTTAGGGGTGGGGATGGGTGGGTATAGGGATCAGGGGGTGGAGACGGGTAGGTTTAGGGTTGGAGATGGTAGGTTTAGGGGTGGGGATGGGTGGGTATAGGGATCAGGGGGTGGAGACGGGTAGGTTTAGGTCTATGTAAGGTGGGAGGAGTTGGATCTAGATCCAACTCCGCCCCCTGGATCTTGTGTTCTGCAGTGAGTACCATCTCATTTTAACATGGAAGTCTATGGGATTGACTCCCTTCTGCAGCCAGCCTCTAGCGGCCAGTCGATGAATTACAGTTTTAGTCACTTCCGTGTTGGCTTCAAGAGAGAGAGCGGGAGGTTACCGCTTGGTTACAACGGATAATCGATAACACAATGTCCTGAAAAATTACTAGTACCTTTTCCATTTTTCTAGACATATATAGTTTTTTTACAGTGTACTAACTGATCAACAATCGCAGGTACAAGCTAAGGTGTCTCATAAATGAACAATTATTATTATTATTAAATTGAACAAATGCAAATAGCAGCTAACTTAATTCACGTGAAGTGTGTACTGCAAGGCATCTTTGGTTTACTCATTTTGTGTAATTTAGATGGATATTGTTTGCCTTTTTATCGTTTAAATCACTTATCAAAAGTTGCTAAATACATTTTAAAAATAGCTAAATTTGTTGCTAGGTGCTTTTGGAAGAATACGTTGCTAGGGTAGTGTGAAAAGTTGCTAAATTTAGCAACAAAAATGCTAAGTTGGCAAGCCTGGTATCCTTACATGGCCAGCCGCTTGAGTTAAGAGCTACAGGTTCAAGAACTTCCCACAAACATCTTTATATTAAACTAACAGCTGTTGAATTCAAATTCATTTCTAATGTAAATTACGGAACCACTTTTTGTGCAAAAGTAGATATTAGGCACGAAAAACAATAATGCAGGAACAAAGGCGCAGGTCCATATTTTGCATAACGTCATTGGTCAATAATACCGTCAATCGCCAAAGCGTGTTTTTATTGGCTTCTCCAGCAGAACAGCCCGCCTTCCTGCGAGGAAACCACACCATTGGCTCATCGGTCATCCAATAGCATACGTTCTGGGTTTCGAGAGGCCAACCGCCCTGTCAATCGTCTGTTCTACGTTCCCATTGGCTGATCTGAACACAAAGAGGCGGGGCTTGCTAAGGAAATGAGTTTCCTTGTCTGTGTATGTCAGTCGGTGCAGAATGGCGAATTAAACCGTTAAAAAAAAGCGATCTGATCTGCTTCACGGTCTCGGTGCTTCACTAACCGATGGATGTGACCGCGCGCCGCTCGAGGTAGAATCGGCCCCGCCTCCTGTGTGATTTCCCGCTGAGAGAGAGAGAGAGAGAGAGAGAGAGAGAGTGAGAGTGTGTGTGTGTGTGTGTGTGTGAGAGATGATGACCGCGGAGCTGCTGCTGTCTGAGCTGGACAGCCGCTTCTGCGCCGATAACCTGCTGACCAGCGCGGACTGGGGTGAGTAACGCTAACGCTAACGGCTCGGTGGACGGTTTATAGTCCGCTGCGCATCCGAGGAAGAGACTCCGGATCCGGCTAGTGTTAGTGTGCGCATGCCTCCCCTCAGCAGCTGTCTCAGTTTGACCAGAAATACTATTCCCCCTTTTATATGTTAATTTCAAAGACGTTAAAAAATAAGCAGTTGGTGATACGTAATATAAGAAAGGAAACATTTTTGTAAATACTTTGTATCAAATGTAATTATGTGAAAATGTATGAATTCAAGTTCCTTGATGCTTCCTCGCATTACATTAGTAACGTTAGCTGTAGCTAGATTTAGCTCTGCTGCTAGTCTCGGGGATTGTGGGCGGTTGCCAGGGCGTTGCTATGTGGGTTGATTAGGTGTGCGGTGTGGTTGCTAGGTAGTTGTTAGGGTGTTCTGAGTGGATGCTTATTGGACCACAAAACCAGTCATAAGGGTCAATTTTTTGAAATTGAGATTTATACATAATCTGAAAGCTAGCTTTCCATTGATGTATGGTTTGTTATGATAGCACAATATTTGTCTGAGATGCAACTATTTGAAAATCTGGAATCTGAGGGTGCAAAAAAATCAAAATATTGAGAAAATCACCTTTAAAGTTGATTAAATTAAGTTCTTAGCAATGCATATTACTAATCAAAAATTACATTTTGATATATTTACGGTAGGAAATTAACTAAATATCTTCATGGAACATGATCTTAATGTTCTAATGATTTTTGGCATAAAAGAAAAATCAATAATTTTGACTCATACAATGTATTGTTGGCTATTGCTACAAATATACCTGTGTTACTTATGACTGCTTTTGTGCTCCAGGGTCACATATGAACCCAAATCAAAGAGCCACCGGTGTCTTACAAAACGAATAGTTCCCCTTTTACGAGTTCTTAACTGTATAGAAGAGTGTTAGTTAAGCAGCGTATCAAATGTAAATGTGTAAGTGTATTTCCCTGATGGTTTTCTCTCTGAAGCCTGTCCCTGGGGACCGTACAGAAGCAGCAGCACCTGGAGGCCTGAGATCTTCAGTTACATGCGTCTCGATCTCGTTTGCGCTTGGACGGCAGTGTTACGGTGCTGTGAGAGGACTGTGTGAAGATGAGCAGAGCTGGGCCTGTTACAGCATCTCAAAATATTTCACATCACAGCTGCTTGCATGCAGCCTACAAAACACACAGCAGAATTTACTAAATGTTTACATAGCCTTGAATATTGAGTCAGTGATCAGTGACTGTTTGTATGTTTTATGAGAGTAGTTCATGAGTTTCTTGTTTGTCTGGCTCGCTGTTCTTCAGGAAAATCCTTCAGGTCTTGCTTTGGTTTTCCAGCATCTTCTGCACATCTGAACCCTTTCCAGCAGTTACTGTATGATTTTGAGATCCACACACACTACTACGCAGCTACTACGAATAGCAGGGCGTGTAAACTTTTGATAAGCATGTGTACATTATTCTAATTTTGTTTAAAGGTTATATTTTTTCCACGTGGCTCTTCAGAAGCTACGTAAAATACTTGTAAAATGTTTCCCAGAAAAATATAACTACAATTGAATTTACCCTGATTATCTATTTCAAAGAGTTGACACCCTCTGGCTCTCGAAGCATCATGTTTCCTTCTTATTATATTTACATAATCTGTCTGTGTCTGTCAGATGCCTGTCTGTATCAGTGTGAGGATATGGAGGTGGATTTCACCGGAGAGCTGAAATATGACACATCGGTACGTTCATAACTCAACACACACTCTCGCACACACTCACACACACACACACGCACTCTCTCACACACTCTCACACACGCACTCTCTCACACACTCTCACACACACTCTCACACACACACTCTCTCACACACACACACTCTCACACACACACACACACACACACACACACACACACACACACACACACACACACACACACACACATGTTGGTTTTTGTGGTTTATGGGGACTCTCCATAGGCGTAATGGTTTTTATACTGTACAATCTGTGTGTGCTATTGCCCTACACCAACCCTACACCTAAACTTAGCCCTCACAGGAGACTGTGTGCATTTTTAGATTTTCAAAAAAACACCATTTAGTATGTTTTTTAAGCCTTTTGAATTACGGGGACATAGGCAGTGTCCTCATAAAACACCTTCAAATTGTAATACCTCTGTCATACCCATGTTATTAAACAAATTTGTGTCCTCATAAACCACATAAACCCACCCACACACACACACTTACACACTCTCTCTCTCACACACACACACACACACACACACACACACACACACTCACACACTCACACACTCTCTCACACTCACACTCACACACACACTCACACTCACACTGCTGTGAATAAGTGTGTCACATCTGAGTTTGAAGTAGTCCGGCTGTCAACGGCTGTGCTATCAGTTATTACCCATCATCACAAACTATGCTGTAAGTGTTTGTCCTCACATCTTCTGATCTGTTCTCACAGAGACACACAGAGAAGCCGAAAGCCTTAATCTCATTGCACACTAAGTCCGAATTTTTCACACGTTAAAAAATAAATACGACCTCACGTTATGTCAATCATGTTTACACACTGCCTCCGAAACTTTCGTCCGTCATAAAAAAAATTCGGATCAGATTCGATTTTCTGCATTTTCGTGTCCGTAACGAGCATTTTACTAGCAATACTGATAAAAAAATGTATCGCCTGAATGCACTGTAAGTCACTTTGGATAAAAGCGCCTGCTAAATGCATAAATGTAATAGGAAAGTACAAAAATAAAATAAAAAATGCGTATGGAAATTTCAGACTCATTGTGTAAGGACCTTTATTCCTCACTCGGCTTCACTGAGGGAATGATCAAGTGTAGGTGCTGCATCGCTTCAAATGAATAAATAGATGAACAGCTGTGATATTTTATTGCCGTTAGCGACAGACTCCTGAAAATACTACATAATAAGTCTAATGTAGTGTTTGTTTGCTGGTCGAGTGATGAAGACCCGTGATGATGCTCAGAAGTGTGAATATGTATCTGAGTGTCTCTGTCTGTCTCTGTCAGCTGGACAGTGATCTTGTCCTCACGCTGGACCCTGATGACCCCACGTCACCGTGGAAGAACCTGGAGAACAACCTCACCGGTGAGACACCTGATAATGTCACTTCTCGTGAGTGTTCCTCTAGTTAAGTGCATCTCAACCTTTTTGAGTCCAAGGCTCTTTATTGTCAGACAATATTAGAAGGTCAGAGAAATTCAAGAGGGCTCTACAGAGTTGTTTTTAAGTTAAACTTATAAATATGACAATCTTTGGCATTATTCAGCTCATAAACGCCCATGTGTACTGTAGGCAGAGCACACACACGGATGAATGAACAGATCGCTCCATCTCTTTAAAAGAGACTAACACCAGGCATGTTAAAAACACGAAGCTGGGCGCTTAACACCAGGCAGACTGCTCACAGTGAAGTGATTATTACTGTATTCTGCAGACAGCAGTGTTTGTCATTGAGTCTATCAGCAGACACTCAAACATTCATTAATGTGTGCGGCTGAGCGAGACGTCTCTGGGAGTGTGTGATGTGTGCAGAGTGTGTGGTTTATTGCCTTTTTTCAGAAGGACTCTGACCTGCAAACATTTGTGTTTAATGATTGAATGCTGATGCTTAGAGCTCAGCAGCTGCTACTGTACACCAGGCTGTGTTTCTCTGTTTGATGATAAATAATAAATAATAACCTGATCTCTCACTGTGTGTGTTGTGTCTGTGTTTGTAGGTGAAGTGTCAGTCATGAAGCATGAAATGACGATAACACAACCTCTGCCAGTGGACATGTGTAAGTGACCCTGTCTGCATGCTTCCCCATGTAGTGTTGTTTGTAAATAGGATCTGTTTAGGATTATTAAAACCCCATAATAGTTCTAGGTAATGCATTAAAATAGTTGTAGATGATTTCATGTTCAGACAGTGAGTTTCGCCGCAGTCTTGTTTCAGATGAAGCTCTGTTGAAAGGTGCGAGTAAGTGTGTGTGTGTTGTAGTTTTCCAGGTGAAGACTGAACCTCCGTCACCGGTGTCGTCTCTGACCTCTGACAGCTCCATCCCATCTTTACCTGAGCCTCAGGTGTGTACGGCCTGTCCTTGTGACTCCAGACAGTGCAGCTCTACTGCAGGCTGGTAGTTAAACACTGAAGGGAGAATTGTCTCTGTTTGCTGTCGTTAGTGTTGTTTACTTATACTGTCTCCTGTGCAGCTGAGCAAACATTAGGACTCTTGTCTCGCTCTTCCTGTCTTCACTTCTGTTTCTCTGTGTTTCTCAGGTGACGGTGAAGAGCGAGAACCCGCCCACTCCACCGTACATGTGTGGAGACGTGCTGCCGCCGCTGGCCAGTGTGGAGGTGACCCTCGCCAGCATCACTGCTCCACATCAGCCTCTGACCATACAGCCACACACACTCAGCAGCATCGACACACAGACCACAGGTGTGCTCTCTCTCACACACACACACACACACACACACACACACACACTCAGCAGCCTCGACACACAGACCACAGGTGTGCTCTCACACACACACACACTCAGCAGCATCGACACACAGACCACAGGTGTGCTCTCTCTCACACACACACACACACTCAGCAGCCTCGACACACAGACCACAGGTGTGCTCTCTCTCTCTCTCTCTCTCTCACACACACACACACACACACACACAGCAGCCTCGACACACAGACCACAGGTGTGCTCCCTCTCTCACACACACACACACACACACACACACACACACTCAGCAGCCTCGACACACAGACCACAGGTGTGCTCTCACACACACACACACACTCACTCACACACACACGCACACGCACGCACGCACACACTTACACGCACGCACACACTTACACACACTCAGCAGCCCTTTGACACACAGACCACAGGTCTGCTCTCACACACACACACACACTCAGCAGCCTCGACACACAAACCACAGCTCTGCTCACACACACACACACACACACACACACACTTAGCAGCCTCGACACACAAACCACAGCTCTGCTCACACACACACACACACACACACTGGCTGCTGCTGGTTTAAAGTGAGCAAACAGGACAGGTGACTCTCTCTGGTGTAAGACACTGTTCTGAGTAACATGACTCTTACTGTCACTGTAACTGTGAGTTCTGTTCCTGTTCCACTAGACTGACGTGTTCTCTCATGTTTATTTGAATGTTCTGCAAGAGCAAACGCAGCAGGAAATAAACATTATGCAAATTAAAATACTAAAAGCGCTTGATGAATCTCTTATCTGATTATTTCCAATAGAGTAACCAGGGCCTGTCAGACTCGTATAAGTGTCTTAAAGGAGCTTGACCTCTATTCAGATTCTTCAGATTCAGAGTCCAGATGAAGAACAGACCAAAAGTCGTCATTCACTGAAGACTGTCTTCCATGCCTTTGGTTTTTGAGTGTGCACTGAATGTTTTCTGTCCCTATTATGCCGTTTTTAAGATTGCTAATATTGAGTGTCCTAAAACAGGTTTACATGCATCCGAGGTCAAAAAACACTTTAGAAAAATAGCTTTAATTTTACCTCATTTCTAAATGATTCCTAAACGACTCGTTTGAAGAAGCAGTCTCTAAGCCCCTCCTCTCCGTGAGCCCTCGCTGCTGTGATTGGTCAGATGGCGCAGTCCTTTGTGATTGGTCTGTAGCGAGAATGACAGCGCTCATTGGACATTATGCAAATGTGTTACTTTGTGACGTACAGCCGTAACAGAATAAGATACTGCTACATGACACACTGCATGAAAGGTAATATTCGAAAAAAGGCATAATAGGAGCACTTTAATGACCAGAGCTCTGTCAGCTAATGTTTAGTGTGTGTCTGTGTGTGTGTGTCTGTGTGTGTGTCTGTGTCTGTCTGTGTGTGTGTCTGTCTGTCTGTCTGTGTGTGTCTGTGTGTCTGTGTGTCTGTGTGTGTGTCTGTGTGTGTGTGTGTGTCTGTGTGTGTGTGTCTGTGTGTGTGTGTCTGTGTGTGTGTGTCTGTGTGTGTCTGTCTGTCTGTGTGTGTGTGTGTGTGTGTGTGTGTTCAGTGCTCTCCACAGCAGCGACGCTGAAGGCCAGCAGCATTCTGAGCAGTAAACCTCTGATCCAGCCCAAACCGGTGTGTGTGGCTGCGCTGCCGGTGGCTCAGAGCACCAGTCCGGCCAAAGCTCTCCTCCTGCAGAGCGTCCCCGTCCCAGCCATCGAGCAGAACACCGCACCCGGTGAGGAACACACCACACCACCAAACCCAATGCCTTTCAGTGGAGGAAACCACTGCCTCAAAGCTTAGAAAGCAAGAGACTATCACTGCATTAGCAAACACCAATACTACTCACAAAGTAGTGTAGAGATCATCTTAACATGCTTTGGCCGTCCTCTTCTTAAAAGGGTGGTTGATTCACTTTTTTAACATTAGTTAGTGTGTAATGTTGCTGTTTGGGCATAAACAATATCTGCAAAGTTACGACGCTGAACGTTCAATGCAAACGGAGATATTGTGTTTATGGCAGTTTATTGCCTACAAAAACGGCTGGTAGGAACTACAATGAGCTACTTCCCAGGTTTGTGACATCACAAACCCTGAAATTTACATAAGCCCCGCCCACGGGAACATAGAGACACAAAATAACAAAAATGTCTAAAAGCTGCTGTGTGACGAGGTGTACAGCAAACAAGCTTAAAAAACCCAGAACTACCTTTTTATAAGCTGTTGACCCAAAAAAATAGTGTTTAAGGACACAAAAGTAGAGCACAACGTGTTATATTACACGTCAGCGGAGGGAAACGTCGGCGACAGGAACCGTTCATTATTTTTAATCATGTCAAAGGATTATTTCACCACCCGATGTGAACCTGAGAGGAGGAGATATATTGAGAAACTACATTTTATTGGTCTATGTCAGTGCCTCTTTTCCTTACCTTCCTTTTGTTTGAGAAATGATCCAACTGAATGGCCCAACGTGAAATACCTGGACATCTACAATTGTATGTGTCCTTATACGCTTGTTTTTTGGGTCGACAGCTTATAAAAAGGTAGTTCTGTTTGCTGTACACCTCGTCACACAGCAGCTTTTAGACATTGTTCTGTTTTTTGTTATAAGTCAGAAATAACAAGGAGGCAGCTTCCAGCAATACAAAGTATTGTGTGTCACATAGAGCTGCACGATTAATCGTTAAAAGATCGCGATCTCGATTCAAATACCCACACGATCTAATTTCTGAATGACAACGATTCGCCCGTGTCTATCATACCGGAACATTCAGATCTGCATTCGCGCTGCTGCTGATCCAGAGAGCAGACAGTTAACATGTTTAGGTAAGAAAAAGCTTCACAAACAGTCTTTTCAACTACACAGTATTATTTCTGTCTTACAGTCATTCATAGAAATACTGGGATAAAAGTTTATAGTTCGGCTACAAACATTGATGTCTATGATAGCGATCAAAATAGAGCCACTCATCTTTTGAAAGCAGCTGGCGCTTCAAATAACGTTTGTGTCGATTGCATCATTTCTCCACTAGGTGGCGACAAGTGACTGTTAAAAAATGTATTTGTTATTGAATCATTCATTCGAGATTCGTTGAAATACACTGATTCATCCATTAATGAAACAAGTGAGGTATGAGTGAGTCATTGAATCATTAATACAAACCAATTTTTCATCATTTTAATTCTAAAAGTTGGTGTATTAAATACACTATATTTTAAATACATATACCCCTGGTTTCACAGACAAGGCTTAAGCCTAGTCCTAGACAAAAATGTAAATCTGAGCTGTTTCAGCTGAAAGAAACTCGCATTAACTGATCTTAAAATATATCAGTGCCTTTGTTTTGTCTCAAGATGCACACCAGTAATGTTTTTTTCTAAGCATGTTTATAAAAATTACTTAAATGTCTTAATTGAACTATGATCTAATCCTGGCTTAGTCTAAGCCCCGTCTGTGAAACCTGGCCATACTGTATTATATATTAACCCTCTAAGCGCCAAAGTCGCAAAATTGCGACAAGACGTCATACTTCATAAAATAGACTGTAGTTCCTAATCTGGTGTAATATCTCATTTGTATTCCCTACCACTAGATGGCAGACATGTAGTACTTCGATTCTAGACCAAAAGTGTTCGAGGAAATAGCAGAGCAAGTGAGCTATCGTGTCATTGATGCGGAAGCAGTTCAGGTCATGGCGTGTGAGTAAATTGTGAGATTTGTGAGAGAAAATCGGCAAATGGCTAATAAAAAGTTGTACCGTGAGGATGTGTTGCAAGTGTTATTCGCCGATTCTGACTCTGAAGGGGAATATTTGCCTTTTGGAAATGACGATCGGTCGTCTAATGATTGCGCTTCTCCCGGTACATCTGGTGCCGCGCGCGCAAGGCGAGAGTGTTCACAAAGCACAAACAAGTGATCATTTGGACCCTTTGCCCGATAGGGATGGGGGTGGCAGGGGTGGACGTGGTCGTAGTGTCCATACGAGAGCTGTTGCTCTCTGATGATCGGCCTGATTGCGTCGTTTGTTCTGATCGCGCACGCTCAAATGGCCGCTGGCAGACAGTACAGGTGCAGTCAGTGTGGGGTAGGTCTGTGCGCTGTGCCATGCAATGAGAGGTACCATACTCTCAAGAACTATAAACTGTCATCTAGATACCTGACTGGGCAGATAGCTGGTAAACTGATTAAAAAAATAGGCACATGTATTTTACTATGGCACAGTAATATAGTAATAATTTACTACTTTCTCCTGTTTTACTGTGGATTTCCTCTTTTCCTGATCATTTGGAATGAGGATAAAAAGACAAACAAACATGCAAATAAGCTCAAACATCCATTCAATATCTATTATTTCCTGAATATTACTGATGAACTGATCAAAAAGTAGGCTACTGTTCACATGCGTTTTACTATTATATAGTATAGTAATATAGTAATAATTTAGTACTTTCTCCTGTTTATTGTTGGTTTCCTCTTTTCTGATAATTTGGAATGAGGATAAAAAGACAAAAAAACAACAAAAAAACATGCAAACATCAATTCAATATCTACTATTTCCTGAATATTATCAAATTCAAGCGGGCCGCCCCCTGATGACGTCATAATATGCAAATTAGATGAGTATATTTACACCCCACATAAACTTTCGTTCATGCCCAACATTTTTCTAATTTACAGTAGATCTCTATCTTTAAGCGCTTTCAAGCCACAAGCTTTTGAAATCTTGATGTCAAAAATCAGCATTTTTTCCAAAAAACCCTGGCGCCTAAAGGGTTAAAATGTTTAATAATTCATTTAAATTAAACACTTTTAAATAGACTGCAGCAATTAATATTTTGTCACACATTATTTTGTTTAGTTCAGAATCGTGGGACAATCGTGATCTCTATTTGAGAAAAAAAATGGTGATTCTCAATTTATCCAGAATCGTGCAGCTCTAGTGTCACAGGTGTATAAGTCAATGGAGAGCGTTACAAAAACTGCTGTTATCACCTCATTACTGAGAAATATGATGTAGCTTTTAGCTGTTGTATTTTCAAAATTCACGGGGCGGGGGTTGAAAACCAGCTCCTGAATGTGCAATTTCTTACCTATAGCCTATAAAGTTTCCATCTCAATAAAATGCGAGCGCATACGGCAAGCCGGCGTTAAATAAAACGCCATTAAAAATCTTTATGAGCAAACGTGTCACCCTCGCATCGGGAGTTCTGTGGAGAATCGGATATGTGTGTTATTTATATGTCCAGATATCGGATATGTATCTGATTTAAAACCACATTTGGAAACGGCTCAGATCGGATACAAAAAAAAATTGTGAACTATATTTGCTCAAGAATGTTTTTAGTTTTAGCATTTTGAGTTTGTTCAAAACTCGGAGTATGAATGCAATTATTATTATTTTTTTTTTTTTTTTTTGCATCAATATAGCAAAACAAACTTTTAATCCAATTTTTTTTTGCATCAATACAGCAAAACAAACTTTTAATCCAATTTCTTGTTCCAGATATATATATTTTATATTATTTTAAATAGGACAAGGACAAGCAAGACTTAGATAAGTAATAAACTGTATTTCTAAATCAGTAAATCTGCAAATATTGTCTAAAAGTCTGATAATGCAAATTGTGGCCCTTCGCATTTTATGTAGTTTAAATGCGGCCCGCTTGGCCTCTGAACTTGAGTACCCCTGTGATAACCAGCATGTTATCTATCTGTCTCCTGCAGTGGTTCTGTCTCAGTCCGTGTGTCTGGCTTCTGCTCCCGCTATTGTTAAAATGGAGCCTGTGTCTCCCAGCATGCCTCACTGCACCAGCCCCTCAGCCCCGCCCCCCAGCCTGCCCGGAAACAGCTGCGCCGACATCAACGTGAGTGACTGCAGAACATGTGGAGATACGTCATTCAATAATCAGTTCTTGTGCTTACTGTCCAACAAGATTTCAGTTCAGAGGAGAAAGTGTGAGCCGTGCTGGCAAAATTGAGCTACAGGCAAAATTCAATTCAAGTTTATTTGTGTAGCCATAGATGCAAACTACTCACCTTTTAAGTGACAATTCACTTTTTTGAGATCAAAATAGGTTACCTATGAGATTTGTTTAGATCCAATGAGGGGGGGGGGGGGGGGGGGGGGGTCTTACAAGGGTAAATAAAGAACTGGGGCCGGTTGCAGACTGGTCATAACTTTTTATATTCAGTTATGAAAAGGTAGACTGGTCTTATTTGTGATGGAAAAGTAAGACTGAGAACCACTTGGCAACTGCTAGTAAGTTTTGTATAGTATTTTCTTTACTCTTTACTAAACTATGTCTAAAAAGGGTAATATTTTAGAGGGCAAACATTTAGTATTTTAGCTCAGCATTGCTGAGCTAAATATTGTCAATATTGTCTAATCAGCCAATATTGTCTTAAATAAGTGAAAATTACAATAAAATGACAAAATATTGCACTAAATTAAAAATTCAAATGTTACAAAAAAATGTACAATAATGATTTTGTAATACTCGTAAAAATTTGATGTTATATTTAACAAAAAAGTAACAATTTTGAAATGCGGTGATGGTTAAATTTTTTTGTTTTTTATCTCAGTTTTATATCAATGTTGCATTTTATGCATGATAGTAACCGCAGAATGTGATCAAACAGTTTAAAATAGCTGGGCTGGGATATATAATAATTTTTTTATGACTGCAAAAATGTTATTTCAGTACTCGCATTATCCCACCGGACACTATTGTGACCGAACATAAAACACAATTTTTCACACACTTTTCCCAAAAATAATTATTGATTATTTCAAAGGGTTACTAATGACACATCATTTGGATTTTTCATGTCTGGGAAAAATTTTGGATTAAACGGGTTATTAATATAGTATTTTTCTAAAAATCAAAGTCAAGCGCCTGTAGCTCAAGTCATGTTTGGTCCGATTCCAACAAGTCATTTTGAGGGTATTTTAATGTGAAAATAGAAAGAACTCATTTTTGAAAGTTTGAAATAACCCTTTAATCTGTGATGCACATATTTAGTTTGATCAGAAACAGATGGTCGGGGAGAATCACAGTGAATGCACTCCTCAGGTGAAGGTTTTGAAGAGGCAGCAGCGCATGATCAAGAACCGGGAATCGGCCTGCCAGAGCCGCAAGAAGAAGAAGGAGTACCTGCAGAACCTGGAGACGCAGCTGCGGGAGGCGCAGCAGGAGAACGAGCGTCTGCGGAAGGAGAACCAAGCCTTGCGACAGCGTCTCAGCGGGAGAGAGGTCAGGCGCTGGTCCTGCTCAGCAACTAGGGCTGGACGATATGGTCAACTTTTACGTATATCACAATATATGTTTTCATTTCGGCCGATACGATATAATTCCGATATCGATATGAACACTTAACAGCCTCATTAAAACTAGCAAGAATGCCCACAACAGATGTCTGTACTTACAAACTTATGAAAAATTAATTTGCCAAGTCTATGAACTCCTCCTATTAAACTATATAATATTTTAGGGGGAGAAAAACAACACAAATAAATTCATTTTCACCTTTTATTTGTATTTAGCCTTCAAATGTGAAATCACTGTCAAATAAACATCTCAGACTCACCTTATTAATATTAATATCTTTAACTTCAAACTATAGGCTAACACGCTACCAGTCTGCTGAGTAGATTTTTTTTTAGGTTTCTTTGATGAATAGAAAGCTCAGAAGAACAGCATCTATCTGAAATATAAATCTTTTGTAACATTATAAATGTCTTTATCATCACTTTTGATCAATTTAAAGCATCCTTGCTAAATAAAAGTATTAATTTCTATAATTCCCCCCCCCCCCCCCAAACAAAAGAAAACAAAAATTATACCGACTCCAAGTGAGTTGCTGCAGAAAACAAACAAGAAAATTGAGCAACAAGAAAAACATGTTGCTGGGGACAACTTATTATTACTTATTATTGAAAATGCAATCTGATTCTCTGCCAGCAGGAGGCGCTGTGAGAGCGGTCACTAGCGGTTTCCACGGTAACGGCTGTGATTCTCTGCCAGTAGGAGGCGCTGTGAGAGCGGTCACTAGCGGTTTCCACGGTAACGGCTGTGATTCTCTGCCAGCAGGAGGCGCTGTGAGAGCGGTCACTAGCGGTTTCCACGGTAACGGCTGTGATTCTCTGCCAGCAGGAGGCGCTGTGAGAGCGGTCACTAGCGGTTTCCTCGGTAACGGCTGTGATTCTCTGCCAGCAGGAGGCGCTGTGAGAGCGGTCACTAGCGGTTTCCTCGGTAACGGCTGTGATTCTCTACCAGCAGGAGGCGCTGTGAGAGCGGTAGAGCTAGCGGTTTCCCCGGTAACGGCTGTGATTCTCTGCCAGTAGGAGGCGCTGTGAGAGCAGCAGAACTAGCGGTTTCCTCGGTAACGGCTGTAATCTAAGCAGCTCCGCTCATGAATGCTACTTTATCAGATAAAATGAAAATGCCATCAAAACTATTCTGAAGACAGTCATAGAGATACACTCATATAAATCACCCGCGCCGCGTTTTGATTTTGAAACATGCATTGCTCATGTTTATTCAACGAAGCCAAACGCCACAAATAAATCAATGTATTAAGGTAATGTATATCGGAAATGTGTTTAAAAATCATATGACCGTTATTGAAAAAAATGATATCGCGATACATATTGCTATTGAATTATTGTCCAGCCCTACCAGCAACGCTTCACGTTCTCAGGGGTTTTCGTGCGGTGTCTAATTGTGTTGTGTGCCAAACAGGCCGCAGAGTCCGGCAGCAACAAGGGAGCGCTGTGTGTGATGGCTCTGTTCCTCTTCATCACCTTCGGCCCCGTCAGGTAAACCAGCACGCACTCCAAACTAGAGATGTGCGATATATATCATCATAATTGTTGTTTGATTTGATTATAGAGTATTTTGCAAAAACCATTCAAAGCACCTACATTACGTGAAGTCTAGACTAGAGCGAGAGCGTGATTCAGTCTATTACAATACATTTACAATGATCACAAATTCAAGACCATTTATATATTTGTACCACTTCATAAAGTTAATCAGTTTCACACAAAGAGTGTGTTTTTCTTCCAAAAATGAGCATGATTACAAATGTGATATTGATTTTATTTTATGTTTTTACAACAGCTTAATGAACAAGAAGTTAACTGTCACCGTCCCACCTGTGGGACGCTTGGCGCTCTTTTTTTCATTGTCTTTTTTCCCTATCAAATATTTTAGTAATCATCATAAATTATATATCATTTGAAAGCTTAAAACCTCAAAATTCATCCTGTGAAAACCATTTTGAAATCGGATATTGTGTTACCATGGAAATGGTACTTTAAAATCTTTTGGCGGTCTCCTCCCCCTTAGTGGGCGGAGTCAAGTGTCATATTACACAATGCATTACGGTCTTTTAGAATCATAACGTTTTATAATCTTGACAAAATACATATCGCCGGAAAGGTCTGACTCTCAGGATTCCATATTTGGTGGTCTTTTTGTGATCGGAGTAATATTTAGACATTTGTGACAGAAAAATGCATCAAAACATTTAAATGGAGTTTGATGGCACCCGGTGGCTGTTTGTGGTGTGACGCCCTAAATAAAATCTCACAGGAACCTCAATTTTTTTCATATCAACTTCAAATTTGGAACATAACTTATTTAGACATAAGGCTTTAATTTTATATCAATTTTAGAGTAAAACCTGTTATGTAAAATATTTATTTTATATAAAATATAAAAAATTAGTACTGTGTATTTTCTTTACAGTAAATTTAAACTTCTATAACTTTGTTACTTTCATATTTTAAAATAATTCCACTTCTACAGTAATCTGCTGATTGTCTTCTTAAAAAAAGAGACCAAACTTATATCTGTATTCCAAAGCATTCATGAATTATAAGGTTTAAGTTAGGATAGTGCACTCTCACGTATATGTTCAAAAATGGGGGGGGCAGTTAAGGGGTTAAGAGACTTGTGTTTTAGACACCATATTTGTGCTATTTTAACAACAAAAATAATCCAAACACAGTCACAGCACTGTTTTGTGTCTCTGAGCATCATGACAGTGATTCGTTCCTGAATGAATCACTCGTTTAAATGATTCGGTTCACTCGCAGCGACTCACTTATTAACACTGACTTGCTGCCACCTGCTGGAGGTTTTAATTTCACATTTAAAGTATCTTTTTATTATTTAAATAATTTCAAACATCAGTATTCAACGTTTTATGTTTAATATATCAACACATTATTTCTGCATGTGTAACTGCAGGTTAAAAGCATTCATGTCGTGTGTGTAAACACATCTAAACACCTCTTCAGACGCAGCTTCTGTGTTTCTTTTGCATTGAAAAATATTAATTTTATTGATACTGATTTAATTAGTTTGCTAACAGCCCAAATGTCTTATTATTATAATTCACTGATTAAACATAAGAATTTGACTAGATAATGGACACTTTTAGGAAAAAATGGCTTTATACAGGTAAAAGTGCCCATGAAATGTAAAATTAATTTCTATCACTGCCGTGAACTGACCACCACAGAATATGAAGAATATTAAAAACTTAAGTCAGCTGTCCACAGTAGATACCAGCACAATAACACACTCAGCTAAATATCCTCTAATCCATAAAATACCAGAAAATATTGAGATATTATTTTTTGTCAATATCGCACACCCCTACTCCAAACTCATTAGCATAGAACACTCTGCTGAAAGTGCAAGTGGGTCGTCAGGTCGTCTTTGTTTTCGGTTCTTGTGCCAATGCATGTGGACCATCAGAATAAACAACTTGACAACAAACAAACAGTGTAGATCCAGTTCATGAACACATGACTCTTCAATCGTTCTTTGCGATGAAATAAACACACCGAGTGAGTTCTGCGGGAGTCTGGCTCCGACTCTTATTAAACGCACCCAACCAGCTAATCAAGACAAGGCTCAAGACTGCCACCAAAATGGTTGCATTTGCGAGAATGCACGAGTTAAAATTTGTTGTGGTGGCATGTGTGCGAGTGCTAGAGGTCTGCTGCCCGACCCGAGCCCGACGGGTCCCGAAATACTTTCGAGTTTCGGTTCTGGTTAATGTTTAAGAAATAGCCTCGGGCTCAGGCTTGTTGCTATGTAGGCTTTGCTGCTTTCATAGACGCACGCACACACGTTATTGCACACAGATATCAGAGATCGCGCAGCAAACACACAGCACGGAAACCTTTTATTAGTAAAATAGCTTCGATAGGCTACTGACTCGCTACATTATATTTCTCTGCAATGAGGGGATAAAACCGCTGTTTTTGAACTAACTAGTCTCATTGCTTGTAGAGAGAGACATGCAGACGTAGGTTCACACACGCAACTTTCATCCCTCTCTCTCTCTCTCTCTCTCGCGCGCTAGCTCGCTCGCTCTCTCTCTCTCGCTAACTCTCGCTCTCTCTCTCTCTCTCTCTCGCGCTAGCTCGCTCGCTCTCTCTCTCTCTCTCTCTCTCGCGCTAGCTCTCTCGCTCTCTCTCTCGCTAACTCTCTCTCACTCGCTCTCTCTCGCGCTAGCTCGCTCGCTCTCTCTCGCTAACTCTCTCTCGCTCGCTCTCTCTCGCTAACTCGCTCGCTCGCTCTCTCTCGCGCTAGCTCTCTCTCTCTCTCACTAACTCTCTCTCTCTCACTAACTCTCTCTCTCTCACTCGCTCTCTCTCTCTCACTCGCTCTCTCTCTCTCACTCGCTCGCTCGCTCGCTCGCTCGCTCTCTCTCACTCGCTCTCTCACTCGCTCTCTCTCTCTCACTCGCTCTCTCTCTCTCGCTCGCTCGCTCTCTCTCTCTCTCTCCACTCGCTCTCTCTCTCTCACTCGCTCTCTCTCGCGCTAGCTCGCTCGCTCGCTCGCTCTCTCTCGCTCGCTCTCTCTCGCTAACTCGCTCGCTCGCTCTCTCTCGCGCTAGCTCTCTCTCTCTCACTAACTCTCTCTCTCTCACTCGCTCTCTCTCTCTCACTCGCTCGCTCGCT
>CM049844.1:38503699-38511199 GCA_027422415.1 Schizothorax lantsangensis
CCATAAGCATCTGATCTGAAAGCTGAATTAATAATCTTTCCATTGATGTATGGTTTGTTATGATAGCACAATATTTGTAAATGTGGAATCTGAGGGTGCAAAAAAATCTAAATATTGAGAAAATCATCTTTAAAGTTGTTCAAATGAAGTTCTTAGCAATGCATATTACTAATCAAAAATTAAGTTTTGATATATTTATGGTAGGAAATTTACTAAATATCTTCATGGAACAGTTAATATCCTAATGATTTTTGGCATAAAAGAAAAATGTATAATTTTGACCCAAACAATGTATTGTTGTCTATTGCTACAAATATACCTGTGTTACTTATGACTGCTTTTGTGCTCCAGGGACACATATTAAATTAAATCATCTTTTTATTAAATTACTATTCTAAAATAGTGATAGCAAAGAATGAGTGAGTGTGTCCAGACTTTTGATTTAAATTAAAGTAATATGTTGAATTCCTTCTTTTTCGTTTTTTTCTTTCTTTCTTTCTTTTTAAGGCACAGTACATTAATACTTCTGTACCTTTCACACCTGAGACGACTCGATTGGTTCAGAGTGCTTTACTCTCTCTCTGTTTCTGCATCAGGTTGGCGGATGAGCTGCGTGGATGGGTCCATCGGCATCAGATCAACCGGAAGTCTGATGGAAAGGCGAAGGTTGTGAAGAAGACTAAAATAGCTCAGGTGTGAAACCACAGCTGCTCTGTGACTCAGCAAGCTTTCTCACATCATACAGACTCAGCTGTGCATACCACTCCTCTCAAAGCATCACAATCCAGTGCAGTTCCCTGTGATTGTTGTTCAGCAGGGGTTAAAGTTCACCGGCATCGTGGCGTGTGGCGTATGACTGCATAGTCCTACACTGCCCTCCAAAAGTTTGGAAACACCCCTGGCAAAGTGTGGTTTTGGACGATATCAGCATAAATCCTTATTATTTTTTGGTGCAAATACTGTACATTAAAGTAACTTGACATTATCATTGAAGATAAGCAATAATAATTTTCATTTTGATTACATACAGGTAATAATGGCAATATATACATGTCAAAGTCAGACATGCTGTGATGCCTGGTTACTGGTTTAATCTTGATTTTTGGCTCAGCACACCTTAATAGCTTCAACAATTGATTGCCAATTAAGTTTAGAATACAATTAACCAATTAGAACACAATTTAGTTGTTAAATTTAAGTTTTTCTATGTATAAACTGTTTATGTAATATGTTTTCGTAGTTTGTGTTGTCCCTTATCAGTGCAAAATTATCACAAATTAAAAAGGATTCATGCCAATATTGTCCAAAACCACACTTTTCTAGAGCGTTTCCAAACTTTTGGAGGGCAGTGTATATTAATTAAAAAAAAACTTGATATCACGATCGAGTCCATGAGTTCACCTACCAATGGAACACAGCTTTCACTCTCAACCAAACTAACATTACTAGCCAATCAGAAGTTTTGCTCTTATAAACACGAGACGCGCATAATAGCTCGAGCTATAGTCTCTCGCGTGACCTACAGTCTATGAGCGTGACACGTTGAAAAAGCTGCGTCAAAGATGTCCATCTAGCTCCATATTCACATAGAAAAGCTATTAAAAAAGCAGCGGAGCTTTGTAAACAGCTAAAAAAAAAATCACATCATCTCCAGAAGACCTATACGATTGCCAGAACAAATCACCGGTAGTTTTGATAAGTACTATAGTAAAGACTATATGTGTGAAAGGGGCTAAACTCTTCCTCTGCATATGCGGTGAGTTTGGGTTCATCTGGGAAAACTGTGCGTTATCTCACCAGATTTGTAACGTAAATCATTAATAAACATGTGCCAACACAGGAGAATACATCATCGCGATTTCAAAATAAAAGTTTCTGACTTTGCATGTGGCCAACTATTAAAATTAAAAGGATTTAAACATCGTTGAATCACACCTTGTTGGCGCCCTCTGCAGGTATTTTTTTTATAATATAGGCATATTACATGTATTTAAACCATATAATTAACAAAAAAGCAACAACATGTAATTACTTGGTTTTGATACCTTTTTTGAGCCAATTATTATTGCCATATCATTAGTTTATATATAAATATAGTCATATTAAAGCCTGTTTTTCAGCTCATAATTTTCCAAGTGATACAGCTTTCTTTCTTCAGGTCAATCATATATTCATGAAAAATAAAAGTTTTTGTTTACATAAAAAATTAGTGTGTACTGTGTATATTTATTATGTGTGTATATATATATATATATATATATATACACACACACATGCATTTATATTATATATAAGAAAAATGTTGTTTATATATTAAATATATTTATAAATTATATGAATATACATATATGCATGTAAATATTTTCAAAATGTATACATGCATGTGTGTGTATTTATATATGCATAATATACAGTGTTGGGGGTAACGCATTACAAGTTATGTGAGTTACGTAATCAGATTACTTTTTTCAAGTAACTAGTAAAGTAACGCATTACTTTTTAAGTTACTTTTTCAAATGTTCTTACTGTAGTTCTAGACTAAATATGAATGTGCATTAATTCATCTCACTCTCAAAAAAACAGATTCAGTATTCATCAAAATGAATTAAAACGGTGAAATGCAAACTCAGAATATGAAGCAAACCTGCAATAATTAAATATTAAATAACACAAATGTATCTAATCTCATTTTATTAATCGATGTCTTTGCTGCTGACCTTTTTATGATCCAGTTCAATCATACTAATAAGCAAAAATGACTTTAGATGTTGTTTTTATTGCTGAAGAGTGTTGATCCTTCTTCTCCTGCGCTCTACTCTTCACACGTGAATTTCTTTTTCTTGAGGTTTATTCATTACATTTTTTGGTGTGAAAGGGCTATAAATATAACTTCTTATATTAAAAACAAACAATCAAGCCCTGCTCATATTTAAAAAGTAACGTAACGCATTACTTTCCATAAAAAGTAACTAAGTAACGTAATTAGTTACTTTTTTAGGGAGTAACGCAACATTGTAACGCATTATTTTTAAAAGTAACACTTTCCCCAACACTGTACACAGCACACACACACATATATATTATGTAAACAAAAGCTTTTGGATCGTTTGACAGCATTAGTTTATACGTGTTCTTTCCCTCATCAGCAGAAAGCTCAGCACAGAAAGACAAACTTCTCCAGGTATCTCCCAATTCAGGCTCATCGCTCCATCGAAAGGTAACCACAGAGCCTCAAGTGCTGGAAATGTTTCGTTTCATTACAATGTTCATGAAACACATGCCTGGTTTGTCCTTGCAGTCAGCTGCAGGTGCTGCCCGGGCCAGAGATCAGCTACAGCGACTTTCTGGACGCCATCGACCGGCGCGAGGACACTTTCTATGTGGTGTCATTCAGACGGGTAAGAGAGCCGGATAAGCACAGAAAGAACACACTCGTCTGTCTCTCACACTCACTCACTCACTCTCATCCCTGACTTAGGATCACCTGTTGTTACCGGCCATCAGCCACAATAAAACCACTCGGCCCAAGATGTCTCTGGTCATGCCTGCCATGGCCATCAACGGTGAGTTTAACAGTTTTCTTTGCTAGTTTCAGCCCGACGCAGTTATTTTGACGTACTGCGCCACGTTGTTTAAATACAGTTGAGGTCAAAAGTTTACATCCCCCTTTCAGAATCTGCAAAATGTTAATTATTTTACCAAAATAAGAGGGATCATACAAAATGCATGTTATTGTTTATTTAGTACTGACCTGAATAAGATATTTCACATAAAAGACGTTTACATATAGTCCACAAGAGAAAATAATAGTTGAATTTATAAAAATGAACCGGTTCAAAAGTTTACACACCCTTGATTCTTAACACTGTGTTGTAGCTGAATGATCCACAGCTTGTTCTTCAGAAAAACCCTTCAGCTCCCACAAATTCTTTGGTTTTTCTGCATTTTTGTGTATTTGAACCCTTTCCAACAATGACTGCATGATTTTTAGATGCATCTTTTCATACTGATGACAACTGAAGGACTCATATGCAGCTATTGCAGACGGTTCAAACACTCACTAGCCCCTTTCACACAGAGATTCCGGAAAATACACGGGTAATGTGTTCCGGCATTTGTTCCCGGATCGTCAGATTTGCTGCATTCACACTGCCAGTGATTTTCCGGAATCTGTGCGTGCGTTCACACACAACCCGTAAAGACACGTGACCTTTCATGTGACGTGTATAATGCGCCGCGCACCATTTCACTAAACTGAATGATTTCAGCTTCAGCGCGGATAGTGAGGAGCTCCCTGATCGCTGCTTCATTCCAGTTTACACATTTTTCGTCGTGTGAACGTTGATCTGCCTTCAAAACACTCGGTAAAACAGTCGAACGATAAAGTGCGTCATCACTAGACACACCCTTTACGGCATTGATCCGGCTTTTGTTCACACAGCGCTCGTTCCGGGACTGAACCCGGCAATGTTACTAGGTCCCCAACCCGGGATCAATCCCGGAATTAATCCCGGGACGTGTTTGCATTCACACAGAAGGCACTCCGGCAATTTTCCGGGACCAACGTGCCGTGTGAAAGGGGCTACTGATGCTCCAGAAGGAGAAACCATGCATTAAGAGCCGGGGCGTGAACACTTTTGACTTTGGAGATCAGGGTAAATTTAACTTTTGTCTTCTGGGAAACATGCATCTTCTGTAGCTTCTGAAGGGCAGTACTAAATGAAAAAAATATAGATATTTAGGCAGAATATGAAAAATGTACACATTTCCATTCTGTTCGAAAGTTTTCACCCCCCTGCTCTTAATGCGTCTTTTTTTTTTTTTTTTTTTTTTTTTTTTTTACATTTTGCAGATTCTGAAAGGGGGATGTAAACTTTTGACCTCAACTGTAGCAAATGCATTTGTTCGCTCATTGGCGATTCAGGCGCATTGTTGCTATTTTGAGGCAACTGAGAACGATTGCACCATTGACCAACTGAAACCTGGTCTGAACTCAGTGGTGCAGCATTTTTATGTTATTTAAAGGGCACGTTAGTAATATGCGCCTATAGGTTCTGCTTATTACACACGTGCAGCAGCACATAAACATGCCAGATATTAAAAATGAAAGGATTATAATGTAAAATATTATTTTTGTGTATGCTTTGGTGGAATCCGGCTTGTCCTGTAGATGGTTTCCTCTGTTTTCTCACTAGATAAGTGTTCAGTTTTTGCTTTTTCAAATCCCACCGTGTAAATAGCGAGCAAACTCGCTCTTAAAGGGAATGGGAGATGAGACTCTGATTGGTTTATTGCACATTACGCCCAAAATACACCATTACTCATTAAAGGGATAGTTCACTTTGAAATTAAAATGTGGTATCTATCAGCTTACCCCCAGGGCATCCAAGATGTAGGTGTCTTTTTTTCTTCAGTAGATCCAATTTTGATGTTTTTAGGTCAAACCGTTCTAGTCTGTCAGTCATATAATGGCAGGTATAGGTCACTGTCTCTATAAGAGGGAAAAAGAACATGCACAGAGAAATCCAAATTAAACAATTCCCCATCGTAACTACACATTGATGGCCTAAGACACGAAACGAGCGGTTTGTGTGAGAAAACGAACAGTATTTATATCGTTTTTTACATCTTGTACACAACCATGTCCAAGTGATCTGAGTGCGCACACACATCCGGTGTGTGACGTGTGTGTGCGCGCTCTGGCTCACGCTGCATTCACACGGGGCGTCGGCGTCAACGCTTGACGGAGGGCGTGTCTGAAGCGTGGTGCTGACGCAACTTTTCAAGCGCCAACGGAGGCGTCAGCCAATCAGATCGCCTCATGCAAATACCCAATCCCGTTCATGCAACACCAGAGAAGTATGTGATTGGTTGTTGTAACTATGACGGCGCGTCAGCACCACGCTTCAGACACGCCCTCCGTCAAGCGTTGACCCGTGTGAATGCAGCGTGAGCCAGAGCGCGCGCACACACACGTCACACACCGGATGTGTGTGTGCACTCAGATCACTTGGACATGGTTGTGTACAAGAGGTAAAAAAACGATATAAATACTGTTGGTTTTCTCACACAAACCTCTCGTTTCGTGTCTTAGGCCATCAATGTGTAGTTACGATGGGGAATTGTTTAATTTGGATTTCTCTGTGCATGTTCTTTTTCCCTCTTATAGAGACAGTGACCTATACCTGCCATTATATGACTGACAGACTAGAACGGTTTGACCTAAAAACATCAAAATTGGATCTACTGAAGAAAAAAAGACACCTACATCTTGGATGCCCTTGGGGTAAGCTGATAGATACCACATTTTAATTTCAAAGTGAACTATCCGTTTAAGAGAATAGGGATGACCCTTTTGGACCGTGCTTAGATCGTTAAGATAGGGCCCTTGATCTTGATTATTTTCAAGTTTATTAATCACAAATATTGTCATTGAATTTTTGGCGTGTGGTAAACAGCACAAACGTCTGTGTGAAAGCAAACAGACTGGCTGTGTAACGCTGCTATTTGAGCAGAGATCGCTAAACACACATTCACATCCACAATGCACAGAAATCACATGCACATGGTTGCCAGGTTGGAGAGATCAATTAAACCACTGGGCAGAAAATGCATTGATTTAAGGATAAAGTTCTGATTGAGGGATTTAAACTCTTGACATCTGAAATCGATTAGGCTTAAGATGCAGAAATTGTGATGCAGCTCTAGTTGAGTGTTGGAATGACATGAGTGTGTGTGTGTGTGTGTAGATTCGGTGTATAACTCATCTCAGGGCGGCTATGAGATGATGATGCAGGTGGACTGTGAGGTGATGGACACCCGGATCATCCCAATCAAGTCCTCTGTAGTCCCGCCCTCCCTCAGAGACCCGCCCCCTGCCCCGCCCCCTCACCACGGCAACCACAGCTCCCTGCGCAGCCGGCCCCAGCCCCTGCAGAGACGCCGGAGCGCGGGTTACTTCATCAGCCAGAGCGGATCCGACTGAGAGACTTAGCGCAGGCTTTTCTATTCTCTTCCTCCATCATCTGCTCTTTTTATACATGCGTTGTATTTTTTTTTTTTTTACAGATTTTTATTGAGATTATTTAAAAACGATGCTTCTATTGGATGTGTGTGATATAAATGTTAATTTGAGTATAATTAATGATTTTGTGTGTATTCTCGTCCATCACAGGGTCACTCACTTCTGCATGTATATACTGTGCTCTGCTGGTTTGCTGGGCTTTTCCCATTACAGCTCCATTTCTCTTTTTAGACACTGAACCCGATGGCATTTTGACATGCATAATAAGAGATTTTAGGCTGTCACGGAATCTGACATCAGGCGTCGAGTCTTGAATGCGTTGCTGCTTTTGTCTTGAACCACTAACAGGACAAACTTCATTTAACTCAAGGGACTGTTGTAAATAATTTATTCGATCCAGGACGGGTTTGATTAGTCAATGAGTTGTGATATTCGCTGATATCTGTTCAGTTCTCATTAGGTTTTCATTGCAGACT
>CM049844.1:38516199-38521199 GCA_027422415.1 Schizothorax lantsangensis
CATACACTGGAGCATTTAATGAAAAGATCATCGCTGCTTAAGCAACTGCACAGTTACTGTCTTTATATAAAGCAGCAGAACATCAGTGTTTGTGTCTCATCATTGACTGAAGCACAGGGTCTACTCTCCAGCACAATGGTGACCCACAAAACCACATTAAACTAACAGATCTCTCTTGTACAAAAATATATTAATACAGTTCAGTTTAATATTTACTCTCCTTATCAGTTCATGACTTTGCATAACTGTTTTCTGTGGACCTTCACTAATATTTCAGTAAAAATATATTTTTTCTTTTGGTTAATCTGACTGTTACGTTTTACAGTAAATTGCTGTTTTTCCTTGAATTAACAGTAATCTGCTGGCAGCACGGTTGCCAGTAAGTAACTGTTTTTCTACAGTTTGTTGCCGTAAATTAATTACAGTTTATTGCTGTTAAATTACATTTCATGCTGTTTTTTTTTCATCTTACATCTTTAACCCTTTAAACCCCGCAACAAAATCCTCAGTTTTAAATGAACACTTATAATGTGTGCACACTACAAATTGTTAGAGTAACACTGAATCAGTGCTGAAGTTAATTAGGATAATTCTGTGATTAATTAAATGATGATTCAGCATTAGTGATGAACAGATGCTGTTAACAAGCAGAATCACTGAGAGAGAAACACAAGAACTACAACTGACTTCAGACACAGCCTTAAGCCGGGCTCACACTGTGCGATTTTTTAAAAGTCCTTTAGGATTGTACTTGTCAGACTGTACGAACATGATGATCATGTCACACTGTGGGATCTCAGATGTCATTAATGTCAGACTGTACGACAGTCAAGACGAGTTAAAAACAGGTGCGCGCAAGAAAACTTGTCCGGACACGTCCAGTGACTGCGAACTGCATTGCACACGGGACCGAACTGTTGGCTATCATGAAAAGTATATGAACGGCGGCAATACCGGCGTATTTAAGAAGAATAGTGTATGCAGCTCTACACACCCACATGAAAACAGCAGCGCAACCAGTGTTTATATAGAAAAGGCAACATATCAGATTAATTCTGTGAGCGGAGGACGGGAGCGCCGGAGTTTATGGCTGATAGAATAATTCTCCAGCATTAATTCTGCTCATAGCTTGTCTTGAGAAACGGAGACAGTTTGACATTCATCGTAGGGGTCGTCACACTGCAGGACTGTGCGCCAAATCTTCTGACACTGCCAGAATTTCGTCGGAGGTGAAATTTGATCGCAACAGCCATTAATCGACTGTCGGTGAACATGTCAAACCAGCGATCAAAGATTACAGATTTTAGCCAAGGATTACAGGAATCTTTTAGGATTTTCAAAATTTGTCTCAGACGACCAAATCATGGCCAAAATCGCACAGTGTGAGCCGGGCTTTAGATGAAATCAACTGAAATAAAGAAGACATTAAATCTCTCAAGATCTGATTAAACAACTCCTAAATCAGCATTGCTTCACACATTACTAACCAGACTGATGCTATTTCTGTCAGATGTCTACAGAAATGCAAGTTTTTATTTTTATTTATTTTTTAACTACCATGATGGAGATCAGTGTTAGCATTAGTTGGGCTCTTGAACCTTGACTTTTTAACCTTAACTTTTCTTTGGCTGCTGTAAACATGTGTTTTAAAACACATTTGTTATGGCAAAAAGACCCAAAGCAAAATCTGTAATTTTGTTAATTATATTTTGCTAATGACATAACCATCATTAAACATTATATTCACTGATTTTTTTTTCCAGTGTATTTTCGATTACCAAAGTGATGTAATAACAGCCTGCTTTCTTTTGCTCTAGTTTATGTAAGACGGTTAAAAACATTACTGACAATAAAAAAAATCTCTAAAGTGTGATGAAACACACACCTCAAGAATCAGCGTATGAATCTCAACAATGGTGACTATCAACCAAAATAAATAAACAGATCAACTCTGAACATCACAAAACATGCTACTAAAACTCAACACAAAAACAAAATCAATTATAAAAGCAAATAGAAAGAATTAGAGGAAATAAGTGGACAATTCAGTGGCATAATTTATTCATGCCGCAATGCATGCTGGGAGTCTTGGGTGAGTTTTGTACTGTGCTCTTACCCAGCATGCATTGCAGCATGCAGCTTTTGACTCAGCATTGCTGAGATTCATATGCTGATTCTTGATGTCTGTGTGTGTCTAAATGATGCCGTAGTACTGAAGGTTTTGTGCATAAGATGTTTTATAATTCTTCATAATAGATTGTTGTTTCCCAGTATCATACAGCATTTATCGTAAATAACACAAAACTAATAAAAAAACACACCACTTCATTGAAGACTGAATGAGATCAGAGAAGTAGGCCGCTTCATGATGATTACAATCCAAAAACATTTGCTTAAAATCTTTCTTTGTTTTTGTTGCTTTAACAAATGTGTTTTACAAACACCGTTATAGCAACCAAAAATAAATCTAGCATTAAAAAGTCAAGGGTCAAGAGCCCAACTAAAGCAAACGCTGAACGCCATAATGGTGAGGTCAAACGAAACATTTTCAATAAAGCATCTAAATGTCTATTAATTCTCAAATAATTTTTGTAGATATATGGCAGCAATAAAGTCAGACTGTATTGTGTGAAGCTGGTGATGCTGTTTGTGGAGTTGTTTAATCATCCTCTGCTGTTTTATTACAGTTGATTTCATCTTAGGCTGTGACTGTCAGTTGTAGTTTAATTTCTTGCTCTTTTCGCCAGTGATTATGCTTGTTCACAGCAGCTGTTCATCATTGGTTGAATTGTCAATGTCAATGTCAACTTTATTTATATAGCACCATTAAAAACAACAACTGTTGACCAATTTGCTGAACAAAATATCAGAAACCTTCAATAAAAAACAATGACAACATGACAAATTTCACACATTTAAAATCACTAAATACACAAATTAGCTAAATGCTAAGGAAAATAGATATGTTTTGAGCTTTCCCTTAAAATCATGTACCGTAGAAGCAGTTCTAATGTAAACAGGTAAACTGTTCCAGAGTTTCGGTGCAGCAATGAAAAAAGCACGATCACCTCTCAGTTTCAACCTAGCCCACGGAACATTTAGTTGTCTCTGGTTGGATGACCTCAGAGACCTTACTGGATTGTGAATGGAGAGTAGATCAGACAAATATTCAGGTGCTAGACCATTCAAACATTTAAAAACCTGTAGCAACACTTTAAAATCAATTCTGAAACGGACTGGAAACCAGTGCAGAGAAATTAAACCTGGAGTAATGTGTTCTCGTTTTCGAACACCTGTAAGAAGCCTGGCAGCGGCATTCTGTACCATCTGAAGACGAGCCAAAGATGATTGATTGATGCCCATATAAATGGAGTTACAGTAGTCTAATCTTGAGCGGAATTCACTCATTAGTTTTCATTCTCTCTGTCAGGTGGGCTATATTAGTAAACTCATGTAGGGAATAGTGAATGAGGGTGTAGGGTGTGATTTGAAACACAGCCTCTGAGTGTCGACTCTGTGCTGTTACTTCACAAGACTGCAGAAGGATACTTTCTCGAAAACAAACTATTATTACCCAGAATTCATTGTTTTTTAATGGGATTTTACTGTTCTAATGAAAAAACAGAATGTTACTGTCAGAATATGGCCGTTTTTTAACAGCAATTTTTTACAGTGTAGGATCGGCACTGTGCAAGACATATAGATGTCTGATTCCATATAGAGAGTGAAGGACACATCTTCTGTAGAGACATCCAGCAACTTTAGTGCTTCTGTGAACCGTAACACTATGTTAGTGCAACTAAGCAGATGAAGAGAATGCAAGTCTTCAGGATGGTGTGGATGTTAAAACTCTCTGGGGTCGACCGTATCGCCGGCGAGACGAGCTCATTTTTTTTCTTATCAGTGCAAAAGACACTAAAAATACTCTGTTGATTTTGGTCACACAAATAAGTGTTATACATCAATCGAAACTGTTAATTGTCTACTTTTTTTTTCACATAAACACAGTCGATTACGTCTTAAGTGAACGTAAACAATTGGGAGAATGTGCATCAGTACATTGCATCCATTGCAGCTGTGCGTTGTTCAACCTTGTTCTTGTTCTTTATGAGAAGTGGTTTTATTTAATTTTAACATAAATGCATGTTGTGTGTCACTGCAGTTAAATCGATGTCTATCATGATAATGGTTGTGGTGGTATTTGACTGTATTTGTGGTAAAACTGCTGCTCTAAGACATGTTATTTCCTGGATGTCAGATTTTCGAATTTGATGCGATTTTGTTTTATTATACTCTGCCATCTGTATTTGCTAAGTAGGCTACCTTTTAATAGGGTCATTCACTCAGAATGCATTTTTCATTCCACTGCGGTACTTTTCCATTGTATTTCAAAGTAAATGCGCTACTGATGTCTTTGAATTTGAATGCTGCGCTCTCGTCTTTTATAGGCCCTTTGTCTCTCAGGTGAGAGTCACTTAATATTCATGACCATTACCACTCCCTCGCATATAGGCTTTCAATCACAAAGCATGTCTTTAAAAATTTAAATCAATATATTGTTTTCTGTGAATGAGTAAGCAGAATGATTCTCACATAATTGTGAAGTAAATATTCTAGCCTACAAGACTTATTCAGGACTAATTAGTGTGGGTTTTATGGCCTTATTTCAGCTAAAAAAAAATCCTAAAACTTACTAACCACACATAATATTTTTTCTTCTAAAAAATGCAAACATGTACATCCATCTTGGTCACATAATATTGTAGCACAGTTTGTGCTGAATACAAAAACAAATACATGTTGGTCAATAGTATGTTATAAGTAGCTGAAATAAGCACAAATATCAGGGCATGTCAAAACATCTCAAGGGCCCCAAAATGACCTCAGACCCCAGAGGGTTAAAGTGTTGAGGTGTTTTATATGAGCAGAAGGAATCCAGCGATGTGTGAGAGCGTGTATCTTTATAAAGAGATTTAAAGTCGAGGCACCAATAAAATCAA
>CM049844.1:38526199-38598450 GCA_027422415.1 Schizothorax lantsangensis
ATGCAGCATGTCTAAGAGTGTGAAAGGCCTGCAGCTGATAGTGTGTGTGTGTGTGTGTGTCTGAGTGTGAGTGTGTGTGTGTGTGTGTGTGTGTGTGTGTGTGTGTGTGTGTGTGTTTCTCTCTCTCTCTGTGTGTGTGTGTGTGTGTGTGTGTGTGTGTGTGTGTGTGTGTGTGTGTGTGTGTGTGAGTGTGTGTGTTTCTCTCTCTGAGTGTGTGTGTGTGTGTGTGTGTGTGTGTGTGTGTTTCTCTCTCTCTGTGTGTGTGTGTTTCTCTCTCTCTCTGTGTGTGTGTTTCTCTCTCTCTGTGTGTGTGTATGTGTGTGTCTCTCTCTCTCTGAGTGTGTGTGTGTGTGTGTGTGTGTGTGTGTGTTTCTCTCTCTCTGTGTGTGTGTGTTTCTCTCTCTCTGTGTGTGTGTTTCTCTCTCTCTCTCTCTCTCTGTGTGTGTGTGTGTGTGTGTGTGTGTGTGTGTGTGAGAATGAGTGTGTGTGTGTGTTTCTCTCTCTCTCTGTGTGTGTGTGTGTGTTTCTCTCTCTGAGTGTGTGTGTGTGTGTGTGTGTGTGTGTGTATTTCTCTCTCTGTGTGTGTGTGTGTGTGTGTTTCTCTCTCTCTGTGTGTGTGTGTGTCTCTCTTTCTCTCTCTCTCTCTCTCTCTCTCTCTCTCTGTGTGTGTGTGTGTGTGTGAGAGAATGAGTGTGTGTGTGTGTGTGTTTCTCTCTCTGAGTGTGTGTGTGTGTGTGTGTGTGTGTGAGAATGAGTGTGTGTGTGTCTGTGTGTGTGTGTCATAAACAGAAGGAATTACGTGAGTAAGAAGTGCAGTGTGAGCTGTAATGTCTGTTAACGACTGCCTCCCTCTCACTCTTCCTCTTCAATTAGAGCAGTCTGAGACAGAAGCCCGTTAAAACGGACACTAAACATCTCCACATGTGCGCTCAGCCTGTGGAAACACTGCAGCTCAGTGTTTCTGCATTTTTAAACAAACATTTCGGCCAGTTTTGTTCCCATTCTGAAGTATATAAAGCCAAATGAGTGGATTGTGGTTTAGTGAGATAACTGAGAGAGCTGAATGGCCATCAGCAGTCTAATCATGTCCTGATTAAAAACCGCAAACGAGCAGCTCGTTCTGCCTTTAAACCCAGGAGGCCTCTAATCACGCGTTAATGGAAAGTCGTATACTTCATCATCATCATTATCGGTGAAGTGTTTCAGTGACGTCATTGTGAGCGTTGTTTCTGCACCGTGAGTGTGTTCTGTGGAGCTGATGTGTGTGTTTGTGCTCATATTTACTGTCATCACATGAGTGAACGAAGCACCATTGCTCTCGCATCTGACCGTTTCAAAAGATCTGGCCTTTCTGACTTCTTCCACCGATACATATGGTCTCCCTTCTCTGTTAGCGATGTCCTTCCAGATGCACTCAAGCCGTCCGTCAGCTATCATGTCCTCCTAATGGTGATGGCAGCACATGGCAGGACTGGACAAAACACTCATGTTTTTCTTCTCCTTCCATTTCTGTAAAAAAATAGCAGTCACACTTTATTTCAATAGTCCATTCTACTAGTTCATATCTGCTGACACTTTATTTTGGTCCCTCAACACACATTCTACTGACTATAGACGGTTTCATCGGGTGCACACACCTGGCCCGAAGTTAACTTCCGGTCTGTGTTTGTTTATTGGTCTGGTTAGTGGCGCCGGCTACAAACGCAGGCAAGGCAAGGCAAGTTTATTTATATAGCACATTTCATACACAGTGGTAATTCAAAGTGCTTTACATAAAAGAAAGTGAAATAATCATTCACAGCAATAAAAACAAGGAATTGAAAATAATAAAACAAGGAATTTTAAAATGATATAGAAATTAATTTAAAATGAAATTTAAAACAGTTAAATAGAAAAGGATAATACATAAAATACAATGCAGTCAGTTCAGACGTAGCACAGTGCTCATTCAACAAATGCACAGCTAAATAGATGAGTTTTGAGTCTGGATTTAAATGTGGCTAATGTTTTAGCACATCTGATCTCTTCTGGAAGCTGGTTCCAGCTGCGGGCGGCATAATAGCTAAAAGCGGACTCCCCTTGTTTTGTGTGAACCCTTGGTATTTCTAACTGACTCGATCCTAATGATCTGAGTGGTCTGTTAGGTTTATATTCAGTGAGCATATCTGCAATATATTTAGGTCCTAGGCCATTGAGTGACTTATAAACGAGTAAAAGTACTTTAAAATCAATCCTAAATGTAACTGGAAGCCAGGGTAAGGACTTGAGGACTGGTGTGATATGCTCAGATTTTCTGGTTCTAGTCAGAATCCTGGCAGCAGCGTTCTGGATGAGCTGCAGCTGTCTAATGGTCTTCTTTGGAAGGCCGGTGAGGAGACCATTACAATAATCCACCCTGCTGGTGATAAAGGCATGAACAAGTTTCTCCAAGTCTTGACTGGAAACAAAACATCTAATTCTTGCAATGTTTTTGAGATGATAGTATGCTGATTTAGTTACTGCTTTGACATGACTACTAAAACTAAGGTCTGTCTCCAGAATCACCCCAAGATTTCTGACTTGATTTTTAGTTGTTTGACTCCTAGAGTCAAGGTATGCATTCACCTTGAGAAATTCATCTTTGTTTCCAAATGCAATGACTTCAGTTTTCTCCTTGTTTAACTGAAGAAAGTTTTGGCACATCCAACTGTTAATTTCATCAATGCACTGGCAGAGGGAGTCAATGGGGCTATACTCATTTGGAGATAAGGCTAGGTAGATCTGGGTATCATCAGCATAGCTGTGATAGGCAATTTGGTTCTTCCTCATTATCTGACTTAGTGGGAGCATATACAGGCTAAACAAGAGCGGTGCAAGAATTGAGCCTTGTGGGACTCCGCATGTCATGGACGTCCACTTAGACTTATGCTCTCCTATACTCACATAATAACCTCTCCCTTCTAAGTATGACCTGAACCATTTGAGTGCCATCCTAGAAAGCCCGACCCAGTTTTCCAGTCTCTCTAGAAGTATGTAATGATCAATAGTGTCAAACGCAGCACTAAGATCTAGCAGTACCAGCACTGATATTTTGCCAGAATCAGAATTAAAGCGAATATCATTTATTATCTTAATGAGTGCTGTCTCTGTGCTGTGATGCACACGGAAACCAGATTGAAAATTATCCAGGTATCCATTTGAGTTTAAGTAGTTGTTCAGCTGATTAAAAACTACCTTTTCAATAATCTTACCTATGAAAGGAAGATTTGATATTGGTCTATAGTTGCTCAACATGGTGTTATCAAGATTGCGCTTTTTCAGAAGGGGTTTAACAACTGCAGTTTTCAGGGAGTTTGGAAGAGTCCCAGAAAGAAGTGAGGTGTTCACCACTTCTAAGAGATCTGCTTCTAAACAGTTAAGCACACTTTTGAAAAAAGATGTGGGAAGTGTGCCAAGATAGCAGGTTGACGATTTAAGATGCTGTACTATTTCTTCCAAAATTTTGCTATCAATTGTTTCAAAAACAGACATAGTCACTTCTTTTTGAGATTGTGGTCAAATCTGTGTGACCTCTGTATTACAGGAAGATGTGCCAATCTCCTTTCTGATATTACTGATCTTCTCAGAAAAGAAGGAAGCAAACTCATTGCATTTGCTGTCAGAGAGCATTTCACTGGGAATCTGACTTGGGGGGTTTGTCAGTCTCTCAACAGTAGCAAAAAAGTGATGAGTAATGAAGTTGGGCTCAGGTTGTTGTGCTGTGGGATTTGTTTCCCATACATTTATTTATTTGTGGCGACCCGCCACGATATCAAAACTGACCGTTTTTCCAAAAGGCTTCATTGAATAAACATGAGCACGTACTATACGTTTAAAAATCAAAACGAGGCGCTTGAAAATTTTCAATGTAATTTTATTATTATATGCCTGATAAAGCAGCATTTGTTAGCTCAGCGCTGCTTTGTCTACAGCCGCTCCCGCTTTAAAGCGCCTCCTGCTGGCAGAGAATACATTTGCATGTTTCAATAAATCCGTCTGATTGACGCAGCAAACATATTTTACTTGTTATCAAAAATAATCTACTCTAGAGGGACTTTTCTGTTGTTATTGATTCTATTTGGAAGTCTACCGGAATTTAAGTTAGGGCCACAAAAGCGCGCATGCGCAGTAACGTTTGTTTATGTTGTTGCCGTTGAAACGGTCTATAAGTAACTTTTCAACTACATCGGCTAACTCTCATTAGAGTATTTAGTGGACTGATCATCAAAGAAAACTTCAGAATGACCATAGCACTCTTTTAGATTAAAAAGCCTTTATTATCAGATGGCTACATCCAAGAAATCTAAAACCTCTTCAATGCGTTTCGACACATGCCTTCCTCAGGGAGAGCAAACAACAAACTTAGCTTATTAGTGGACTGCTGTTAGGTTATGGTTAGTAGAATAATTTCACATGTGCAGTAGTTGCAAAATTGTCTAAAGTGCCCTAGTAAAAAGTAATATATGTAAAATACATTTATTTCATACTGAGTAAAGTTCAAATCTACTAATATGTTTACTGACATATCGCTCGTAGCTTACTGATATAAAAATTATAATTAAACTTTATTTGGAGTACTACTTGTGCACAATGCATAATATTTTAATATTAAGCCTAAATGTGTTTTAATGTCACTATTGATGAGGATTGTATTATTTTTGCATAATATCAGTCATGCGAGATATTTAAAGTGTACTTGAGGCATACTTGCAGTAGTTCCACTTTATCACAATCAAAATATACGTACTTCAGTATATATTTAGTTGTACCTCAGCAGTATTTCCGCACAATTAAAGTGCATTAAGTACCAAATTATTTCCAATTTAGCAGACTTTAAGGATGCCAGTTAAATATACTAAAAGCACAATTGCATGGTATTTTATCAAGTACATAAATACTTGTATTTGTAGTATACTTAGCATGAAATAAATATATTTTAAATACATTTTAGTGTTTTTATTTTTCACTAGGGTGGACTATTGAAATAAAGTTTAACACAAGTAGCTTAGCTAGTTTTTCTGAAAATAACATGAGTAGAGTTTGTCAGATTCAGATTCTAATGCAACCTTGTATTCTTGTTTAACCCATTTAATCCAAAATTTTTCCCAGACATGAAAATATCCAAATGATGTGTCATAAGTAACCCTTTGAAATAATCAATTTTTTTTTTTTTTTTTTTGGAAAAGTGTGTGAAAAATTGTGTTTTATAGTCGGTCACAATTGTGGGATAATGTGAGTACTGAAATAACATATTTCTGCAGTCATAAAAATTGTTATATATCTTAGCTCAGCTATTTTAAACTGTTTGATCACATTCTAGGGTTATTATTATGCATAAAAAAACTTTATGCAACATTGATAGGAACACTGAGATAAAAAACAAAAAACACAGCCATCGACGCATTTCAAAATTGTTACTTTTTGTAAAATATAACATCAAATTTTTATATTAGTGCTACGAGTATTACAACATCATTATTGTAAATTGTTTTGTAACATTTTAATTTTTAATTTAGTGCAATATTTTGTCAAACTATACAAGTGTACCAAGTTTCATGCTTTTATGAAAAAGTGAACTTTATTTTAACATATCACCTGGACTATCAGGGATTTCCAGACTGGTTCATGCTGGAACTGGTCTGGTTGGTAGAGCAGCTCTTTCTGTACATACCGGTGCAACCATCAGATGTAGTGTACGATGTGTTTCGCTCTTATGCCAAACATTACGTTCTCCTCTGATGCTCATTAATGTGGGCTGCAGAACACATTACGGGTTAGACCCTGGCTTGCTCTCAAACCAAAAAAGGCCTGCTCTCTGATCCGTGAGCAGGCCTTTCTACCCAAGCCTTGATCTCTGCCCCGCCACAGATGGTAAACTGATCCCAGATCTGACGTACTCGCCGGGCCGATGAAAACAGGAGCTGAGTGGTTCGTCCAGATCACGTGAGCTTCCATAACTCTGAGTCCTGATCTTTCCTCACCTCTTCAGAGCCGGTGAGGTGAACTTCAGTCGGATGAGCTGCTGGAAAGCATTATCCAGCACGGCTCCGTGTCTCACCCCGTGACCTGCTGCAGTCCAGTCCCTGCGCTGTGCTCCGATGGCCTGAGAAACTCTTCAGCTAAATCCTTAGCCTCATGTGAGAGGCATACAGACCAATCAGACCACTACAAACCGGCTCTCACATGGTCATCGCATTACTACAGATAGAGAAGTCCAGGTCAAAGGGCAAAAGGGTAAGAGGTAATAGAGGTCAAATGAGCCTCTGAGGAATTCCGGTGCATACTGAAACACAGGAACATTTCCCACCATCTCCTCTGAATAATTGAGTATGCATGCTCTGATGCTCAGCTGATCTAGTTTGAGTGCTAGACCTGTACCTGTCTTGACCACTACTTATAGTACACTCTAAAAAAAATGGTGCTATATAGCACTAAAATTGGTTCTTGGCTCGTAATCTTAGGGGAACCACTTTTGGTGCTATATAGCACCATATCTTTAAAGGTGCTATACAGCACCTTGGTCAAATGGTGCTATGTAGAACCATAAGAGGTGCCATATTGCATTGTATTTCTTCAACAAAAATGGTGCTAAACAGCACCAACAGTGGTTCTTTGGCTCTTAAAGAACCTTTAAAGGGGCTTAACATGTTCTTTGTATGGCAGTGGTGCTATATAGCACCTTAATCACCCCAAAGAACCACTGAAGAACCATACAGGAGCTTAACAGGTTCTTTATATGGTAGCAGTGCTATATAGCCCCTCAGTCATGCCAAAGAACTGGTGAAGAACCACTGAAGCACCATGATTTAGTGCTATACAGCACCAAAAGTGGTTCCCCTATGATTACGAGCCAAAGAACCACTTTTAGTGCTATATAGCACCATTTTTTTAGAGTGTAGTTTATATTTCATTTATGTCCATTTCTATGTTTAGGTTTGAATAAGTTACATCTACTCCTATAAAGCAGAGCTTTGAAATAGTACTGTATATATGTTCGCTCAAATACATGTAGACAGGGCCGGAAACTGACATTTTGCCAAAACTGCCAATGGCTGCTGACTTCAGTAAATTTACCAGCCATAAATATTTTACACTATTTTACAGTTGGTGTACTTGCAGTGTACTTATCCAAGAAAGCACTGGGTAATATAAAGTACCTATATGGGTTAAGGTTAGGTTTAGGAGTAGGTTCAGGGTTAGTTATTAACCAGTTATTGTGATTGTTTGGTATTCTTCTTGTTATTATTATATATTATTATTATTATTATTATTATTATTATTATTGAATTAAATTACACAAATTAAACAAATCATTAAAGAAAAAAAATACTATAATGCTTATAAAGTTAAACTATAAAGTATTTCATAATTCTTAATTTATACAATAATTATTAGTCGTTGTAGTAGTAGTATAACAACAGTACAATTACAATTTTTATATTTATGGTTGTTGTTTTCTTTTTTCTTTACTTTCAAACATTAAACCATAGAGCTTTTCTTTTGGTGTAAACATTTATAAAACAAATTTTAAAATAATAAAAAATTTAAAGATATTTGGCACATGTTACATATATACTGTATATGCTGCTGACCAAAACATATTCAAGTTACAGTTATATAACAAATATGGGATTAAATTACACACTCTGAGCTTAAATTTTTCAAGGGAGCATAAGTAATTCGACAGTTGACTCAAAAGTCATTTCATGGAGAGATGTGGGCTATTTCTTCATTATTTATACATCAATTAAGCAGGTAAAAGGTCTGGAGTTGATTCTAAGTGTGGAAGCTGTTGCTGTGAACCACATCATGTGGTCAAAGTATCTCTCCATACAAGAGAAACAGTCCATTGTTAGGCTTCAAAAACAAAAATCCATCAGAGAGTGATAGCAGGAACATTAGGAGCCAAATCAACAGTTTGGTGCATTCTGAGAAAACAAGAACACACTGGTGAGCTCAGAAACATGCAAAGACCTGGACGTCCACGGAGGACAACAGTGCTGATGATCGGAAAATCATCTCCATGGTGAAGAAAAACCCTTTCACAACATCCAGCCAAGAGAAGAACACTCTCCAGGAGACAGACGTGTCTACAATCAAGAGAAGTCTTCACCAGAGAAAATACAGAGGCTTCACCACAGGCTGCAAACAAGGCCAGGTTAGACTTTGCCAAAAAAACATCTAAAGAAGCCTGAGTACTTCTGGAAAAGCATTCTTTGGACAGATAAAATTAAGATCAACCTGTACCAGAATGACGGGAAGAAAACAGTATGGAGAAGGCTCATGATCCAAAGCATCAACTGTGAATCATGGAGCAGTGTGATCATGAGCTGCATGGCTTTAGTGGCTCTGGGTTACTGCTGTTTAGTGATGATGAGACAGAAGACACAAGTGTTTCGTGATGATGAGACAGAAGACAGAAGTGTTTAGTGATGATGAGACAGAAGACAGAAGTGTTTAGTGATGATGTGACAGAAGTGTTTAGTGATGATGAGACAGAAGACAGAAGTGTTTAGTGATGATGAGACAGAAGTGTTTAGTGATGATGTGACAGAAGTGTTTAGTGATGATGAGACAGAAGACAGAAGTGTTTAGTGATGATGAGACAGAAGACAGAAGTGTTTAGTGATGATGTGACAGAAGTGTTTAGTGATGATGTGACAGAAGTGTTTAGTGATGATGAGACAGAAGACAGAAGTGTTTAGTGATGATGAGACAGAAGTGTTTAGTGATGATGTGACAGAAGTGTTTAGTGATGATGTGACAGAAGTGTTTAGTGATGATGAGACAGAAGTGTTTAGTGATGATGAGACAGAAGTGTTTAGTGATGATGTGACAGAAGTGTTTAGTGATGATGAGACAGAAGACAGAAGTCTTTAGTGATGATGAGACAGAAGTGTTTAGTGATGATGTGACAGAAGTGTTTAGTGATGATGAGACAGAAGTGTTTAGTGATGATGTGACAGAAGTGTTTAGTGATGATGAGACAGAAGACACAAGTGTTTAGTGATGATGAGACAGAAGTGTTTAGTGATGATGAGACAGAAGACAGAAGTGTTTAGTGATGATGAGACAGAAGTTTAGTGATGATGAGACAGAAGACAGAAGTGTTTAGTGATGATGAGACAGAAGTGTTTAGTGATGATGAGACAGAAGTGTTTAGTGATGATGAGACAGAAGACAGAAGTGTTTAGTGAAGATGAGACAGAAGTGTGTCCGCCATCAATTCGTAGCAGTGAATGAAGAGGTATCATATCGATCACAAGTGCAGTATGGAGTTCCTCAAGGCTCAGTACTAGGGCCGTTACTTTTCACGCTTTATATGTTACCCTTGGGAAATATCATTAGGAAGCATGGGGTTAGCTTTCACTGTTATGCTGATGATACTCAGCTCTATATTTCTTCACGGCCTGGTGAAACACACCAAATTGAGAAACTTATGGAATGCATAGTCGATATAAAAAACTGGATGACGAGTAATTTCTTACTGCTAAATTCTGAAAAAACAGAGGTGTTAATTATCGGACCTAAAACCCCCACAAGTAATAACCTAGAACACTGTCTAACACTTGATGGCTGCTCTGTAAATTCTTCGTCATCAGTCAGGAACCTAGGTGTGCTATTTAATAGTAATCTCTCCTTTGACAGCCATGTTTCTAGCATTTGTAAAACTGCATTTTTTCATCTTAAAAATATATCTAAACTGAGACCTATGCTCTCTCAATGTCAAATGTAGAAATATTAATTCATGCGTTTATGACCTCAAGGTTAGATTATTGTAATGCTTTACTGGGTGGTTGTTCTGCACGCTTAATAAACAAATTACAGATGGTTCAAAATGCAGCAGCTAGAGTTCTTACTAGAACCAGGAAGTATGAGCACATTAGCCCGGTTCTGTCAACACTGCACTGGCTCCCTATCAAACATCGTATAGATTTTAAAATCTTGTTAATTACTTATAAAGCCCTGAATGGTTTAGCTCCTCAGTACTTGAGCGAGCTCTTATCGCATTATAGTCCTTCACGTCCACTGCGTTCTCAAAACTCTGGCCATTTGATAATACCTAGAATATCAAAATCAACTGCGGGCGGCAGATCTTTTTCCTATTTAGCACCAAAACTCTGGAACAATCTACCAAACACTGTTCGGGAGGCAGACACACTCTGTCAGTTTAAATCTAGATTAAAGACCCATCTCTTTAACCTGGCGTACACATAACACACTAATACACTTCTATTATTCAAATCCGTTAAAGGATTGTTAGGCTGCATTAATTAGATCAACCGGAACCGGGAACACTTCCCATAACACATGATGTACTTGTTACATCGTAAAAAGATTGACATCTACGCTAATATTAGTCTGTTTCTTTCTTATTCCGAGGTCACTGCATTCACCAGATCAGATGGTGGATCAGCACCTAGAGACGACCTCTACAGCCCTGAACGTCAGCGGAGACCAGGACACCTAGATGAGCCCCAGAGACAGACCCCCAGTGAGGACCCCGTCACCTAGACAGCCATCAGGAAAAGACCTCGGGAACCAGTTGAGTCCTCCAATCTGACTTTGCAGCAGTTGGAATTGAACTGCTGTGTCGTCTGGCCAGAGGAGAAATGGCCCCCCGACTGAGCCTGGTTTCTCCCAAGGTTTTTTTCTCCGTTCTGTCACCGATGGAGTTTTGGTTCCTTGCCGCTGTCGCCTCTGGCTTGCTTAGTTGGGGACACTTCATTTCCAGCAATATCGTCGACTTGATTGAACAGAAACTTTTTGAACTGAACTGAGCTGGGCGATGCCAGGCTTTCCTGTAGCTCAAATGGTAGAGCATGGCGCTAGCAACGCCAAGATCATGGGTTCGATTCCCAGGGAAAGCAGGAGCTGACAAAAATGTAAAACTGTAACTTGAATGCAATGTAAGTCGCTTTGGATAAAAGCGTCTACTAAATGCATAAATGTAAATGTATCACTGAATTCAATAATGAAATGCCTTTAACTGAAAATTGAGTGTTTAATCTTCTCATTTTAAATTATTGACACTATTTTCCCATTTTGATATTGTGCAGTTGCTTTGTCTCATCAGAAGTGTTTAGTGATGATGTGACAGAAGTGTTTAGTGATGATGAGACAGAAGTGTTTAGTGGTGATGAGACAGAAGACAGAAGTGTTTAGTGATGATGAGACAGAAGTGTTTAGTGATGATGAGACAGAAGTGTTTAGTGGTGATGAGACAGAAGACAGAAGTGTTTAGTGATGATGAGACAGAAGTGTTTAGTGGTGATGAGACAGAAGACAGAAGTGTTTAGTGATGATGTGACAGAAGTGTTTAGTGGTGATGAGACAGAAGACAGAAGTGTTTAGTGATGATGAGACAGAAGACACAAGTGTTTAGTGATGATGAGACAGGAGCGTTTAGTGATGATGAGACAGAAGTGTTTAGTGATGATGTGACAGAAGTGTTTAGTGATGATGAGACAGAAGTGTTTAGTGGTGATGAGACAAAAGACAGAAGTGTTTAGTGATGATGAGACAGAAGACACAAGTGTTTAGTGATGATGAGACAGGAGTGTTTAGTGATGATGAGACAGAAGTGTTTAGTGATGATGTGACAGAAGTGTTTAGTGATGATGAGACAGAAGTGTTTAGTGATGATGAGACAGAAGACATAAATGTTTAGTGACGATGAGACAGAAGACAGAAGTGTTTAGTGATGATGAGACAGAAGACAGAAGCGTTTAGTGATGATGAGACAGAAGACAGAAGTGTTTAGTGATGATGAGACAGAAGACATAAGTGTTTAGTGATGATGAGACGGAAGTGTTTAGTGATGATGAGACAGAAGACGTTTAGTGATGATGAGACAGAAGACAGAAATGGTTAGTGATGAGACAGAAGTGTTTAGTGATGATGAGACAGAAGACAAAATGTTTAGTGATGATGAGACAGAAGTGTTTAGTGATGATGAGACAGAAGACAGAAGTGTTTAGATGAGACAGAAGTGTTTAGTGATGATGAGACAGAAGTGTTTAGTGATGATGAGACAGAAGACAGAAGTGTTTAGTGATGATGAGACAGAAGTGTTTAGTGATGATGAGACAGAAGTGTTTAGTGATGATGAGACAGAAGTGTTTAGTGATGATGAGACAGAAGAGTTTAGTGATGATGAGACAGAAGTGTTTAGTGATGATGAGACAGAAGACAGAACGTTTAGTGATGATGAGACAGAAGTGTTTAGTGATGATGAGACAGAAGACAGAAGTGTTTAGTGATGATGAGACAGAAGACAGAAGTGTTTAGTGATGATGAGACAGAAGTGTTTAGTGATGATGAGACAGAAGTGTTTAGTGATGATGAGACAGAAGTGTTTAGTGATGATGAGACAGAAGCGTTTAGTGATGATGAGACAGAAGTGTTTAGTGATGATGAGACAGAAGTGTTTAGTGATGATGAGACAGAAGTGTTTAGTGATGATGAGACAGAAGACAGAAGTGTTTAGTGATGATGAGACAGAAGTGTTTAGTGATGATGAGACAGAAGTGTTTAGTGATGATGAGACGGAAGACAGAAGTGTTTAGTGATGATGAGACAGAAGTGTTTAGTGATGATGAGACAGAAGTGTTTAGTGATGATGAGACAGAAGCGTTTAGTGATGATGAGACAGAAGACAGAAATGTTTAGTGATGATGAGACAGAAGTGTTTAGTGATGATGAGACAGAAGACAGAAATGTTTAGTGATGATGAGACAGAAGTGTTTAGTGATGATGAGACAGAAGACAGAAGTGTTTAGTGATGATGAGACAGAAGTGTTTAGTGATGATGAGACAGAAGACAGAAGTGTTTAGTGATGATGAGACAGAAGACAGAAGTGTTTAGTGATGATGAGACAGAAGACAGAAGTGTTTAGTGATGATGAGACAGAAGTGTTTAGTGATGATGAGACAGAAGCGTTTAGTGATGATGAGACAGAAGTGTTTAGTGATGATGAGACAGAAGTGTTTAGTGATGATGAGACAGAAGACAGAAGTGTTTAGTGATGATGAGACAGAAGACAGAAGTGTTTAGTGATGATGAGACAGAAGACAGAAGTGTTTAGTGATGATGAGACAGAAGTTTTAGTGATGATGAGACAGAAGTGTTTAGTGATGATGAGACAGAAGTGTTTAGTGATGATGAGACAGAAGTGTTTAGTGATGATGAGACAGAAGACAGAAGTGTTTAGTGATGATGAGACAGAAGTGTTTAGTGATGATGAGACAGAAGAGAGAAGTGTTTAGTGATGATGAGACAGAAGTGTTTAGTGATGATGAGACAGAAGACAGAAGTGTTTAGTGATGATGAGACAGAAGTGTTTAGTGATGATGAGACAGAAGTGTTTAGTGATGATGAGACAGAAGCGTTTAGTGATGATGAGACAGACAGAAGTGTTTAGTGATGATGAGACAGAAGTGTTTAGTGATGATGAGACAGAAGTGTTTAGTGATGATGAGACAGAAGTGTTTAGTGATGATGAGACAGAAGTGTTTAGTGATGATGAGACAGAAGCGTTTAGTGATGATGAGACAGAAGTGTTTAGTGATGATGAGACAGAAGACAGAAGTGTTTAGTGATGATGAGACAGAAGACAGAAGTGTTTAGTGATGATGAGACAGAAGACAGAAGTGTTTAGTGATGATGAGACAGAAGCGTTTAGTGATGATGAGACAGAAGTGTTTAGTGATGATGAGACAGAAGACAGAAGTGTTTAGTGATGATGAGACAGAAGTGTTTAGTGATGATGAGACAGAAGACAGAAGTGTTTAGTGATGATGAGACAGAAGACAGAAGTGTTTAGTGATGATGAGACAGAAGACAGAAGCGTTTAGTGATGATGAGACAGAAGTGTTTAGTGATGATGAGACAGAAGTGTTTAGTGATGATGAGACAGAAGACAGAAGTGTTTAGTGATGATGAGACAGAAGACAGAAGTGTTTAGTGATGATGAGACAGAAGACAGAAGTGTTTAGTGATGATGAGACAGAAGTGTTTAGTGATGATGAGACAGAAGTGTTTAGTGATGATGAGACAGAAGTGTTTAGTGATGATGAGACAGAAGTGTTTAGTGATGATGAGACAGAAGTGTTTAGTGATGATGAGACAGAAGCGTTTAGTGATGATGAGACAGAAGTGTTTAGTGATGATGAGACAGAAGTGTTTAGTGATGATGAGACAGAAGTGTTTAGTGATGATGAGACAGAAGTGTTTAGTGATGATGAGACAGAAGACAGAAGTGTTTAGTGATGATGATGAGACAGAAGTGTTTAGTGATGATGAGACACAAGTGTTTAGTGATGATGAGACAGAAGACAGAAGTGTTTAGTGATGATGAGACAGAAGTGTTTAGTGATGATGAGACACAGAAGTGTTTAGTGATGATGAGACAGAAGTGTTTAGTGATGATGAGACAGAAGTGTTTAGTGATGATGAGACAGAAGACAGAAGTGTTTAGTGATGATGAGACAGAAGACAGAAGTGTTTAGTGATGATGAAGACAGAAGTTTAGTGATGATGAGACAGAAGTGTTAGTGATGATGAGACAGAAGACAGAAGTGTTTAGTGATGATGAGACAGAAGTGTTTAGTGATGATGAGACAGAAGACAGAAAGAAGTGTTTAGTGATGATGAGACAGAAGACAGAAGTGTTTAGTGATGATGAGACAGAAGACAGAAGTGTTTAGTGATGATGAGACAGAAGACAGAAGTGTTTAGTGATGATGAGACAGAAGTGTTTAGTGATGATGAGACAGAAGTGTTTAGTGATGATGAGACAGAAGACAGAAGTGTTTAGTGATGATGAGACAGAAGACAGAAGTGTTTAGTGATGATGAGACAGAAGTGTTTAGTGATGATGAGACAGAAGACAGAAGTGTTTAGTGATGATGAGACAGAAGTGTTTAGTGATGATGAGACAGAAGACACAAGTGTTTAGTGATTAAGAGGCAGAAGACAGAAGTGTTTAGTGATGATGAGACAGAAGACAGAAGTGTTTAGTGATGATGAGACAGAAGACAGAAGTGTTTAGTGATGATGAGACAGAAGACAGAAGTGTTTAGTGATGATGAGACAGAAGACACAAGTGTTTAGTGATGATGAGACAGAAGACAGAAGTGTTTAGTGATGATGAGACAGAAGACAGAAGTGTTTAGTGATGATGAGACAGAAGACAGAAGTGTTTAGTGATGATGAGACACAAGTGTTTAGTGAAGACACAGAAGTGTTTAGTGATGATGAGACAGAAGACAGAAGTGTTTAGTGATGATGAGAAGACGTTTAGTGATGATGAGACAGAAGTGTTTAGTGATGATGAGACAGAAGACAGAAGTGTTTAGTGATGATGAGACAGAAGACAGAAGTGTTTAGTGATGATGAGACAGAAGTGTTTAGTGATGATGAGACAGAAGACAGAAGTGTTTAGTGATGATGAGACAGAAGTGTTTAGTGATGATGAGACAGAAGACAGAAGTGTTTAGTGATGATGAGACAGAAGACAGAAGTGTTTAGTGATGATGAGACAGAAGACAGAAGTGTTTAGTGATGATGAGACAGAAGACAGAAGTGTTTAGTGATGATGAGACAGAAGTGTTTAGTGATGATGAGACAGAAGACAGAAGTGTTTAGTGATGATGAGACAGAAGTGTTTAGTGATGATGAGACAGAAGACAGAAGTGTTTAGTGATGATGAGACAGAAGTGTTTAGTGATGATGAGACAGAAGTGTTTAGTGATGATGAGACAGAAGACAGAAGTGTTTAGTGATGATGAGACAGAAGACAGAAGTGTTTAGTGATGATGAGACAGAAGACAGAAGTGTTTAGTGATGATGAGACAGAAGTGTTTAGTGATGATGAGACAGAAGACAGAAGTGTTTAGTGATGATGAGACAGAAGACAGAAGTGTTTAGTGATGATGAGACAGAAGTGTTTAGTGATGATGAGACAGAAGTGTTTAGTGATGATGAGACAGAAGACAGAAGTGTTTAGTGATGATGAGACAGGAAGACAGAAGTGTTTAGTGATGATGAGACAGAAGTGTTTAGTGATGATGAGACAGAAGTGTTTAGTGATGATGAGACAGAAGTGTTTAGTGATGATGAGACAGAAGTGTTTAGTGATGATGAGACAGAAGACAGAAGTGTTTAGTGATGATGAGAGACAGAAGACAGAAGTGTTTAGTGATGATGAGACAGAAGTGTTTAGTGATGATGAAGACAGAAGTGTTTAGTGATGATGAGACAGAAGACAGAAGTGTTTAGTGATGATGAGACAGAGACAGAAGTGTTTAGTGATGATGAGACAGAAGTGTTTAGTAATGATGAGACAGAAGACAGAAGTGTTTAGTGATGATGAGACAGAAGACAGAAGTGTTTAGTGATGATGAGACAGAAGACAGAAGTGTTTAGTGATGATGAGACAGAAGTGTTTAGTGATGATGAGACAGAAGACAGAAGTGTTTAGTGATGATGAGACAGAAGTGTTTAGTGATGATGTGACAGAAGTGTTTAGTGATGATGAGACAGAAGTGTTTAGTGATGATGAGACAGAAGACAGAAGTGTTTAGTGATGATGAGACAGAAGACACAAGTGTTTAGTGATGATGAGACAGAAGTGTTTAGTGATGATGAGACAGAAGACAGAAGTGTTTAGTGATGATGAGACAGAAGACAGAAGTGTTTAGTGATGATGAGACAGAAGACAGAAGTGTTTAGTGATGATGAGACACAGAAGTGTTTAGTGATGATGAGACAGAAGACAGAAGTGTTTAGTGATGATGAGACAGAAGACAGAAGTGTTTAGTGATGATGAGACAGAAGACAGAAGTGTTTAGTGATGATGAGACAGAAGACAGAAGTGTTTAGTGATGATGAGACAGAAGACAGAAGTGTTTAGTGATGATGAGACAGAAGACAGAAGTGTTTAGTGATGATGAGACAGAAGTGTTTAGTGATGATGAGACAGAAGACAGAAGTGTTTAGTGATGATGAGACAGAAGTGTTTAGTGATGATGAGACAGAAGTGTTTAGTGATGATGAGACAGAAGACAGAAGTGTTTAGTGATGATGAGACAGAAGACAGAAGTGTTTAGTGATGATGAGACAGAAGACAGAAGTGTTTAGTGATGATGAGACAGAAGTGTTTAGTGATGATGAGACAGAAGACAGAAGTGTTTAGTGATGATGAGACAGAAGACAGAAGTGTTTAGTGATGATGAGACAGAAGTGTTTAGTAATGATGAGACAGAAGACAGAAGTGTTTAGTGATGATGAGACAGAAGTGTTTAGTGATGATGAGACAGAAGACAGAAGTGTTTAGTGATGATGAGACAGAAGTGTTTAGTGATGATGAGACAGAAGTGTTTAGTAATGATGAGACAGAAGACAGAAGTGTTTAGTGATGATGAGACAGAAGACAGAAGTGTTTAGTGATGATGAGACAGAAGACAGAAGTGTTTAGTGATGATGAGACAGAAGACACAAGTGTTTAGTGATGATGAGACAGAAGACACAAGTGTTTAGTGATGATGAGACAGAAGACAGAAGTGTATAGTGATGATGAGACAGAAGTGTTTAGTGATGATGAGACAGAAGACAGAAGTGTTTAGTGATGATGAGACAGAAGACAGAAGTGTTTAGTGATGATGAGACAGAAGACAGAAGTGTTTAGTGATGATGAGACAGAAGTGTTTAGTGATGATGAGACAGAAGACAGAAGTGTTTAGTGATGATGAGACAGAAGACAGAAGTGTTTAGTGATGATGAGACAGAAGACAGAAGTGTTTAGTGATGATGAGACACAAGTGTTTAGTGATGATGAGACAGAAGACAGAAGTGTTTAGTGATGATGAGACAGAAGACAGAAGTGTTTAGTGATGATGAGACAGAAGACAGAAGTGTTTAGTGATGATGAGACAGAAGTGTTATAGTGATGATGAGACAGAAGACAGAAGTGTTTAGTGACGATGAGACAGAAGACAGAAGTGTTTAGTGATGATGAGACAGAAGACAGAAGTGTTTAGTGATGATGAGACAGAAGTGTTTAGTGATGATGTGACAGAAGTGTTTAGTGATGATGAGACAGAAGTGTTTAGTGATGATGAGACAGAAGACAGAAGTGTTTAGTGATGATGAGACAGAAGACAGAAGTGTTTAGTGATGATGAGACAGAAGTGTTTAGTGATGATGAGACAGAAGACAGAAGTGTTTAGTGATGATGAGACAGAAGTGTTTAGTGATGATGAGACAGAAGTGTTTAGTGATGATGAGACAGAAGTGTTTAGTGATGATGAGACAGAAGACAGAAGTGTTTAGTGATGATGAGACAGAAGACAGAAGTGTTTAGTGATGAGACAGAAGTGTTTAGTGATGATGAGACAGAAGACAGAAGTGTTTAGTGATGATGAGACAGAAGTGTTTAGTGATGATGAGACAGAAGACAGAAGTGTTTAGTGATGATGAGACAGAAGTGTTTAGTGATGATGAGACAGAAGTGTTTAGTGATGATGAGACAGAAGACAGAAGTGTTCAGTGATGATGAGACAGAAGACAGAAGTGTTTAGTGATGATGAGACAGAAGTGTTTAGTGATGATGAGACAGAAGACAGAAGTGTTTAGTGATGATGAGACAGAAGTGTTTAGTGATGATGTGACAGAAGTGTTTAGTGATGATGAGACAGAAGTGTTTAGTGATGATGAGACAGAAGACAGAAGTGTTTAGTGATGATGAGACAGAAGTGTTTAGTGATGATGTGAGACAGAAGACAGAAGTGTTTAGTGATGATGAGACAGAAGTGTTTAGTGATGATGAGACAGAAGACAGAAGTGTTTAGTGATGATGAGACAGAAGTGTTTAGTGATGATGAGACAGAAGTGTTTAGTGATGATGAGACAGAAGACAGAAGTGTTTAGTGATGATGAGACAGAAGACAGAAGTGTTTAGTGATGATGAGACAGAAGACAGAAGTGTTTAGTGATGATGAGACACAAGTGTTTAGTGATGATGAGACAGAAGTGTTTAGTGATGATGAGACAGAAGACAGAAGTGTTTAGTGATGATGAGACAGAAGTGTTTAGTGATGATGAGACAGAAGACAGAAGTGTTTAGTGATGATGAGACAGAAGTGTTTAGTGATGATGAGACAGAAGACAGAAGTGTTTAGTGATGATGAGACAGAAGTGTTTAGTGATGATGAGACAGAAGTGTTTAGTGATGATGAGACAGAAGTGTTTAGTGATGATGAGACAGAAGACAGAAGTGTTTAGTGATGATGAGACAGAAGACAGAAGTGTTTAGTGATGAGACAGAAGTGTTTAGTAATGATGAGACAGAAGACAGAAGTGTTTAGTGATGATGAGACAGAAGTGTTTAGTGATGATGAGACAGAAGACAGAAGTGTTTAGTGATGATGAGACAGAAGTGTTTAGTGATGATGAGACAGAAGTGTTTAGTGATGATGAGACAGAAGTGTTTAGTAATGATGAGACAGAAGACAGAAGTGTTTAGTGATGATGAGACAGAAGACAGAAGTGTTTAGTGATGATGAGACAAGACAGAAGTGTTTAGTGATGATGAGACAGAAGTGTTTAGTGATGATGAGACAGAAGACAGAAGTGTTTAGTGATGATGAGACAGAAGTGTTTAGTGATGATGTGACAGAAGTGTTTAGTGATGATGAGACAGAAGTGTTTAGTGATGATGAGACAGAAGACAGAAGTGTTTAGTGATGATGAGACAGAAGTGTTTAGTGATGATGTGACAGAAGTGTTTAGTGATGATGAGACAGAAGTGTTTAGTGATGATGAGACAGAAGACAGAAGTGTTTAGTGATGATGAGACAGAAGTGTTTAGTTATGATGAGACAGAAGTGTTTAGTGATGATGAGACAGAAGACAGAAGTGTTTAGTGATGATGAGACAGAAGTGTTTAGTGATGATGAGACAGAAGTGTTTAGTGATGATGAGACAGAAGTGTTTAGTGATGATGAGACAGAAGACAGAAGTGTTTAGTGATGATGAGACAGAAGTGTTTAGTGATGATGAGACAGAAGTGTTTAGTGATGATGAGACAGAAGACAGAAGTGTTTAGTGATGATGAGACAGAAGACAGAAGTGTTTAGTGATGAGACAGAAGTGTTTAGTAATGATGAGACAGAAGACAGAAGTGTTTAGTGATGATGAGACAGAAGTGTTTAGTGATGATGAGACAGAAGACAGAAGTGTTTAGTGATGATGAGACAGAAGTGTTTAGTGATGATGAGACAGAGACAGAAGTGTTTAGTGATGATGAGACAGAAGTGTTTAGTAATGATGAGACAGAAGACAGAAGTGTTTAGTGATGATGAGACAGAAGACAGAAGTGTTTAGTGATGATGAGACAAGACAGAAGTGTTTAGTGATGATGAGACAGAAGTGTTTAGTGATGATGAGACAGAAGACAGAAGTGTTTAGTGATGATGAGACAGAGACAGAAGTGTTTAGTGATGATGTGACAGAAGTGTTTAGTGATGATGAGACAGAAGTGTTTAGTGATGATGAGACAGAAGACAGAAGTGTTTAGTGATGATGAGACAGAAGTGTTTAGTGATGATGTGACAGAAGTGTTTAGTGATGATGAGACAGAAGTGTTTAGTGATGATGAGACAGAAGACAGAAGTGTTTAGTGATGATGAGACAGAAGTGTTTAGTGATGATGAGACAGAAGTGTTTAGTGATGATGAGACAGAAGACAGAAGTGTTTAGTGATGATGAGACAGAAGTGTTTAGTGATGATGAGACAGAAGTGTTTAGTGATGATGAGACAGAAGACAGAAGTGTTTAGTGATGATGAGACAGAAGTGTTTAGTGATGATGAGACAGAAGTGTTTAGTGATGATGAGACAGAAGACAGAAGTGTTTAGTGATGATGAGACAGAGACAGAAGTGTTTAGTGATGATGAGACAGAAGTGTTTAGTGAGAAGACAGAAGTGTTTAGTGATGATGAGACAGAAGTGTTTAGTGATGATGAGACAGAGACAGAAGTGTTTAGTGATGATGAGACAGAAGTGTTTAGTGATGATGAGACAGAAGACAGAAGTGTTTAGTGATGATGAGACAGAAGTGTTTAGTGATGATGAGACAGAAGACAGAAGTGTTTAGTGATGATGAGACAGAAGTGTTTAGTGATGATGAGACAGAAGTGTTTAGTGATGATGAGACAGAAGACAGAAGTGTTTAGTGATGATGAGACAGAAGACAGAAGTGTTTAGTGATGATGAGACAGAAGTGTTTAGTAATGATGAGACAGAAGACAGAAGTGTTTAGTGATGATGAGACAGAAGTGTTTAGTGATGATGAGACGTTTAGTGAGAAGACAGAAGTGTTTAGTGATGATGAGACAGAAGTGTTTAGTGATGATGAGACAGAAGTGTTTAGTGATGATGAGACAGAAGTGTTTAGTAATGATGAGACAGAAGTGTTTAGTGAGATGAGACAGAAGTGTTTAGTGATGATGAGACAGAAGACAGAAGTGTTTAGTGATGATGAGACAGAAGACAGAAGTGTTTAGTGATGATGAGACAGAAGTGTTTAGTGATGATGAGACAGAAGACAGAAGTGTTTAGTGATGATGAGACAGAAGTGTTTAGTGATGATGAGACAGAAGACAGAAGTGTTTAGTGACGATGAGACAGAAGACAGAAGTGTTTAGTGATGATGAGACAGAAGTGTTTAGTGATGATGAAGACAGAAGTGTTTAGTGATGATGAGACAGAGACAGAAGTGTTTAGTGATGATGAGACAGAAGACAGAAGTGTTTAGTGATGATGAGACAGAAGTGTTTAGTGATGATGAGACAGAAGTGTTTAGTGATGATGAGACAGAAGTGTTTAGTGATGATGAGACAGAAGTGTTTAGTGATGATGAAGACAGAAGTGTTTAGTGATGATGAGACAGAAGACAGAAGTTTAGTGATGATGAGACAGAAGTTTAGTGATGATGAGACAGAAGACAGAAGTGTTTAGTGATGATGAGACAGAAGTGTTAGTGAGTGAGACAGAAGTGTTTGATGATGAGACAGAAGACAGAAGTTTGTTGATGAGACAGAAGTGATGATGAGACAGAAGACAGAAGTGTTTAGTGATGATGAGACAGAAGACAGAAGTGTTTAGTGATGATGAGACAGAAGTTTGTGATGATGAGACAGAAGTGATGATGATGAGACAGAAGACAGAAGTGTTTAGTGATGATGAGACAGAAGACAGAAGTGTTTAGTGATGATGAGACAGAAGACAGAAGTGTTTAGTGATGATGAGACAGAAGTGTTTAGTGATGATGAGACAGAGACAGAAGTGTTTAGTGATGATGAGACAGAAGACAGAAGTGTTTAGTGATGATGAGACAGAAGTGTTTAGTGATGATGAGACAGAAGTGTTTAGTGATGATGAGACAGAAGTGTTTAGTGATGATGAGACAGAAGACAGAAGTGTTTAGTGATGATGAGACAGAAGTGTTTAGTGATGATGAGACAGAAGTGTTTAGTGATGATGAAGACAGAAGTGTTTAGTGATGATGAGACAGAAGTGTTTAGTGATGATGAGACAGAAGTGTTTAGTGATGATGAGACAGAAGACAGAAGTGTTTAGTGATGATGAGACAGAGACAGAAGTGTTTAGTGATGATGAGACAGAAGTGTTTAGAAGACAGAAGTGTTTAGTGATGATGAGACAGAAGTGTTTAGTGATGATGAGACAGAAGACAGAAGTGTTTAGTGATGATGAGACAGAAGTGTTTAGTGATGATGAGACAGAGACAGAAGTGTTTAGTGATGATGAGACAGAAGTGTTTAGTGATGATGAGACAGAAGTGTTTAGTGATGATGAGACAGAAGTGTTTAGTGATGATGAGACAGAAGACAGAAGTGTTTAGTGATGATGAGACAGAGACAGAAGTGTTTGAGACAGAAGTAGTGATGATGAGACAGAAGACAGAAGTGTTTAGTGATGATGAGACAGAAGTGTTTAGTGATGATGAGACAGAAGACAGAAGTGTTTAGTGATGATGAGACAGAAGACAGAAGTGTTTGAGACAGAAGTGATGATGTGAGACAGAAGACAGAAGTGTTTAGTGATGATGAGACAGAAGTGTTTAGTGATGATGAGACAGAAGTGTTTAGTGAGAAGACAGAAGTGTTTAGTGATGATGAGACAGAAGTGTTTAGTGATGATGAGACAGAAGTGTTTAGTGATGATGAGACAGAAGACAGAAGTGTTTAGTGATGATGAGACAGAAGTGTTTAGTGATGATGAGACAGAGACAGAAGTGTTTAGTGATGATGAGACAGAAGTGTTTAGTGATGATGAGACAGAAGACAGAAGTGTTTAGTGATGATGAGACAGAAGTGTTTAGTGATGATGAGACAGAAGACAGAAGTGTTTAGTGATGATGAGACAGAAGACAGAAGTGTTTAGTGATGATGAGACAGAAGACAGAAGTGTTTAGTGATGATGAGACAGAAGTGTTTAGTGATGATGAGACAGAAGACAGAAGTGTTTAGTGATGATGAGACAGAGACAGAAGTGTTTAGTGATGATGAGACAGAAGACAGAAGTGTTTAGTGATGATGAGACAGAAGTGTTTAGTGATGATGAGACAGAAGTGTTTAGTGATGATGAGACAGAGACAGAAGTGTTTAGATGATGAGACAGAAGACAGAAGTGTTTAGTGATGATGAGACAGAAGACAGAAGTGTTTAGTGATGATGAGACAAGACAGAAGTGTTTAGTGATGATGAGACAGAAGTGTTTAGTGATGATGAGACAGAAGACAGAAGTGTTTAGTGATGATGAGACAGAAGTGTTTAGTGATGATGAGACAGAAGTGTTTAGTGATGATGAGACAGAGACAGAAGTGTTTAGTGATGATGAGACAGAAGACAGAAGTGTTTAGTGATGATGAGACAGAGACAGAAGTGTTTAGTGATGATGAGACAAGACAGAAGTGTTTAGTGATGATGAGACAGAAGTGTTTAGTGATGATGAGACAGAAGACAGAAGTGTTTAGTGATGATGAGACAGAAGACAGAAGTGTTTAGTGATGATGAGACAGAAGTGTTTAGTGATGATGAGACAGAAGACAGAAGTGTTTAGTGATGATGAGACAGAAGACAGAAGTGTTTAGTGATGATGAGACAGAAGTGTTTAGTGATGATGAGACAGAAGACAGAAGTGTTTAGTGATGATGAGACAGAAGTGTTTAGTGATGATGAGACAGAGACAGAAGTGTTTAGTGATGATGAGACAGAAGACAGAAGTGTTTAGTGATGATGAGACAGAGACAGAAGTGTTTAGTGATGATGAGACAGAGACAGAAGTGTTTAGTGAGAAGACAGAAGTGTTTAGTGATGATGAGACAGAAGTGTTTAGTGATGATGAGACAGAGACAGAAGTGTTTAGTGATGATGAGACAGAGACAGAAGTGTTTAGTGATGATGAGACAGAAGACAGAAGTGTTTAGTGATGATGAGACAGAAGTGTTTAGTGATGATGAGACAGAAGACAGAAGTGTTTAGTGATGATGAGACAGAAGTGTTTAGTGATGATGAGACAGAAGACAGAAGTGTTTAGTGATGATGAGACAGAAGACAGAAGTGTTTAGTGATGATGAGACGGAAGACAGAAGTGTTTAGTGATGATGAGACAGAGACAGAAGTGTTTAGTGATGATGAGACAGAAGACAGAAGTGTTTAGTGATGATGAGACAGAAGTGTTTAGTGATGATGAGACAGAAGACAGAAGTGTTTAGTGATGATGAGACAGAGACAGAAGTGTTTAGTGATGATGAGACAGAAGACAGAAGTGTTTAGTGATGATGAGACAGAAGACAGAAGTGTTTAGTGATGATGAGACAGAAGACAGAAGTGTTTAGTGATGATGAGACAGAAGACAGAAGTGTTTAGTGATGATGATACAGAAGACAGAAGTGTTTAGTGATGATGAGACAGAAGTGTTTAGTGATGATGAGACAGAAGACAGAAGTGTTTAGTGATGATGAGACGGAAGTGTTTAGTGATGATGAGACAGAAGACAGAAGTGTTTAGTGATGATGAGACGTTTAGTGAGAAGACAGAAGTGTTTAGTGATGATGAGACAGAGTGTTTAGTAATGATGAGACAGAAGACAGAAGTGTTTAGTAATGATGAGACAGAAGTGTTTAGTGAGAAGACAGAAGTGTTTAGTGATGATTAGACAGAAGTGTTTAGTGATGATGAGACAGAAGACAGAAGTGTTTAGTGATGATGAGACAGAAGTGTTTAGTGATGATGAGACAGAAGACACAAGTGTTTAGTGATGATGAGACAGAAGTGTTTAGTAATGATGAGACAGAAGACAGAAGTGTTTAGTGATGATGAGACAGAAGACAGAAGTGTTTAGTGATGATGAGACAAGACAGAAGTGTTTAGTGATGATGAGACAGAAGTGTTTAGTGATGATGAGACAGAAGACAGAAGTGTTTAGTGATGATGAGACAGAGACAGAAGTGTTTAGTGATGATGTGACAGAAGTGTTTAGTGATGATGAGACAGAAGTGTTTAGTGATGATGAGACAGAAGACAGAAGTGTTTAGTGATGATGAGACAGAAGTGTTTAGTGATGATGTGACAGAAGTGTTTAGTGATGATGAGACAGAAGTGTTTAGTGATGATGAGACAGAAGACAGAAGTGTTTAGTGATGATGAGACAGAAGTGTTTAGTGATGATGAGACAGAAGTGTTTAGTGATGATGAGACAGAAGACAGAAGTGTTTAGTGATGATGAGACAGAAGACAGAAGTGTTTAGTGATGATGAGACACAAGTGTTTAGTGATGATGAGACAGAAGTGTTTAGTGATGATGAGACAGAAGACAGAAGTGTTTAGTGATGATGAGACAGAAGTGTTTAGTGATGATGAGACAGAAGTGTATAGTGATGATGAGACAGAAGACAGAAGTGTTTAGTGATGATGAGACACAGAAGTGTTTAGTGATGATGAGACAGAAGTGTTTAGTGATGATGAGACAGAAGACAGAAGTGTTTAGTGATGATGAGACAGAGACAGAAGTGTTTAGTGATGATGAGACAGAAGACAGAAGTGTTTAGTGATGATGAGACAGAAGTGTTTAGTGATGATGAGACAGAGACAAGTGTTTAGTGAGAAGACAGAAGTGTTTAGTGATGATGAGACAGAAGTGTTTAGTGATGATGAGACAGAGACAGAAGTGTTTAGTGATGATGAGACAGAGACAGAAGTGTTTAGTGATGATGAGACAGAAGACAGAAGTGTTTGAGACAGAAGTGATGATGAGACAGAAGACAGAAGTGTTTAGTGATGATGAGACAGAAGTGTTTAGATGATGAGACAGAAGACAGAAGTGTTTAGTGATGATGAGACAGAGACAGAAGTGTTTAGTGATGATGAGACAGAAGACAGAAGTGTTTAGTGATGATGAGACAGAAGTGTTTAGTGATGATGAGACAGAAGTGTTTAGTGATGATGAGACAGAAGTGTGATGATGAGACAGAAGTGTTTAGTGAGATGAGACAGAAGTGTTTAGTGATGATGAGACAGAAGACAGAAGTGTTTAGTGATGATGAGACAGAAGTGTTTAGTGATGATGAGACAGAAGTGTTTAGTGATGATGAGACAGAAGTGTTTAGTGATGATGAGACAGAGACAGAAGTGTTTAGTGATGAGACAGAAGTGTTTAGTGATGATGAGACAGAAGTGTTTAGTGATGATGAGACAGAAGACAGAAGTGTTTAGTGATGATGAGACAGAAGTGTTTAGTGATGAGACAGAAGTGTTTAGTGATGATGAGACAGAAGTGTTTAGTGATGATGAGACAGAAGACAGAAGTGTTTAGTGATGATGAGACAGAAGTGTTTAGTGATGATGAGACAGAAGTGTTTAGTGATGATGAGACAGAAGACAGAAGTGTTTAGTGATGATGAGACAGAAGTGTTTAGTGATGATGAGACAGAGACAGAAGTGTTTAGTGATGATGAGACAGAAGTGTTTAGTGATGATGAAGACAGAAGTGTTTAGTGATGATGAGACAGAAGTGTTTAGTGATGATGAGACAGAAGTGTTTAGTGATGATGAGACAGAAGTGTTTAGTGATGATGAGACAGAAGACAGAAGTGTTTTTAGTGATGATGAGACAGAAGACAGAAGTGTTTAGTGATGATGAGACAGAAGTGTTTAGTGATGATGAGACAGAAGACAGAAGTGTTTAGTGATGATGAGACAGAAGTGTTTAGTGATGATGAGACAGAAGTGTTTAGTGATGATGAGACAGAAGTGAGACAGAAGTTTAGTGATGATGAAGACAGAAGTGTTTAGTGATGATGAGACAGAAGACAGAAGTGTTTAGTGATGATGAGACAGAAGAGTTTAGTGATGATGAGACACAAGTGTTTAGTGATGATGAGACAGAAGACAGAAGTGTTTAGTGATGATGAGACAGAAGACAGAAGTGTTTAGTGATGAGACAGAAGTGTTTAGTGATGATGAGACAGAAGTGTTTAGTGATGATGAGACAGAAGACAGAAGTGTTTAGTGATGATGAGACAGAAGTGTTTAGTGATGAGACAGAAGTGTTTAGTGATGATGAGACAGAAGTGTTTAGTGATGATGAGACAGAAGACAGAAGTGTTTAGTGATGATGAGACAGAAGTGTTTAGTGATGATGAGACAGAGACAGAAGTGTTTAGTGATGATGAGACAGAAGACAGAAGTGTTTAGTGATGATGAGACAGAAGTGTTTAGTGATGATGAGACAGAAGTGTTTAGTGATGATGAGACAGAAGACAGAAGAGACAGAAGTGTTTAGTGATGATGAGACAGAAGTGTTTAGTGATGATGAGACAGAGACAGAAGTGTTTAGTGATGATGAGACAGAAGACAGAAGTGTTTAGTGATGATGAGACAGAGACAGAAGTGTTTAGTGATGATGAGACAGAAGACAGAAGTGTTTAGTGATGATGAGACAGAAGTGTTTAGAAGACAGAAGTGTTTAGTGATGATGAGACAGAGACAGAAGTGTTTAGTGATGATGAGACAGAGACAGAAGTGTTTAGTGATGATGAGACAGAGACAGAAGTGTTTAGTGATGATGAGACAGAAGACAGAAGTGTTTAGTGATGATGAGACAGAAGTGTTTAGTGATGATGAGACAGAAGACAGAAGTGTTTAGTGATGATGAGACAGAAGTGTTTAGTGATGATGAGACAGAAGTGTTTAGTGATGATGAGACAGAAGTGTTTAGTGATGATGAGACAGAGACAGAAGTGTTTAGTGATGATGAGACAGAAGACAGAAGTGTTTAGTGATGATGAGACAGAAGACAGAAGTGTTTAGTGATGATGAGACAGAAGTGTTTAGTGATGATGAGACAGAAGACAGAAGTGTTTAGTGATGATGAGACAGAAGTGTTAGTGATGATGAGACAGAAGTGTTTAGTGATGATGAGACAGAGACAGAAGTGTTTAGTGATGATGAGACAGAAGACAGAAGTGTTTAGTGATGATGAGACAGAAGTGTTTGAGACAGAAGACAGAGTGATGATGAGACAGAAGTGTTTAGTGATGATGAGACAGAAGTGTTTAGTGATGATGAGACAGAAGTGTTTAGTGAGAAGACAGAAGTGTTTAGTGATGATGAGACAGAAGACAGAAGTGTTTAGTGATGATGAGACAGAAGTGTTTAGTGATGATGAGACAGAAGACAGAAGTGTTTAGTGATGATGAGACAGAAGACAGAAGTGTTTAGTGATGATGAGACAGAAGACAGAAGTGTTTAGTGATGATGAGACAGAAGTGTTTAGTGATGATGAGACAGAAGTGTTTAGTGATGATGAGACAGAGACAGAAGTGTTTAGTGATGATGAGACAGAAGACAGAAGTGTTTAGTGATGATGAGACAGAAGACAGAAGTGTTTAGTGATGATGAGACAGAAGTGTTTAGTGATGATGAGACAGAAGTGTTTAGTGATGATGAGACAGAAGACAGAAGTGTTTAGTGATGATGAGACAGAAGACAGAAGTGTTTAGTGATGATGAGACAGAAGTGTTTAGTGATGATGAGACAGAAGTGTTTAGTGATGATGAGACAGAAGACAGAAGTGTTTAGTGATGATGAGACAGAAGTGTTTAGTGATGATGAGACAGAAGTGTTTAGTGATGAAGACAGAAGTGTTTAGTGATGATGAGACAGAAGACAGAAGTGTTTAGTGATGATGAGACAGAGACAGAAGTGTTTAGTGATGATGATGAGACAGAAGACAGAAGTGTTTAGTGATGATGAGACAGAAGTGTTTAGTGATGATGAGACAGAAGACAGAAGTGTTTGAGACAGAAGTGATGATGAGACAGAAGTGTTTAGTGATGATGAGACAGAAGTGTTTAGTGATGATGAGACAGAAGACAGAAGTGTTTAGTGATGATGAGACAGAAGTGTTTAGTGATGATGAGACAGAAGTGTTTAGTGATGATGAGACAGAAGTGTTTAGTGATGATGAGACAGAAGACAGAAGTGTTTAGTGATGATGAGACAGAAGTGTTTAGTGATGATGAGACAGAAGTGTTTAGTGATGATGAGACAGAAGACAGAAGTGTTTAGTGATGATGAGACAGAAGTGTTTAGTGATGATGAGACAGAAGTGTTTAGTGATGATGAGACAGAAGACAGAAGTGTTTAGTGATGATGAGACAGAAGTGTTTAGTGATGATGAGACAGAAGTGTTTAGTGAGAAGACAGAAGTGTTTAGTGATGATGAGACAGAGACAGAAGTGTTTAGTGATGATGAGACAGAAGTGTTTAGTGATGATGAGACAGAAGTGTTTAGTGATGATGAGACAGAAGACAGAAGTGTTTAGTGATGATGAGACAGAAGACAGAAGTGTTTGAGACAGAAGTGTGTAATGATGAGACAGAAGACAGAAGTGTTTAGTGATGATGAGACAGAAGTGTTTAGTGATGATGAGACAGAAGACAGAAGTGTTTAGTGATGATGAGACAGAAGTGTTTAGTGATGATGAGACAGAAGTGTGATGATGAGACAGAAGTGTTTAGTAATGATGAGACAGAAGACAGAAGTGTTTAGTGATGATGAGACAGAAGACAGAAGTGTTTAGTGATGATGAGACAAGACAGAAGTGTTTAGTGATGATGAGACAGAAGTGTTTAGTGATGATGAGACAGAAGACAGAAGTGTTTAGTGATGATGAGACAGAAGTGTTTAGTGATGATGTGACAGAAGTGTTTAGTGATGATGAGACAGAAGTGTTTAGTGATGATGAGACAGAAGACAGAAGTGTTTAGTGATGATGAGACAGAAGTGTTTAGTGATGATGTGACAGAAGTGTTTAGTGATGATGAGACAGAAGTGTTTAGTGATGATGAGACAGAAGACAGAAGTGTTTAGTGATGATGAGACAGAAGTGTTTAGTGATGATGAGACAGAAGTGTTTAGTGATGATGAGACAGAAGACAGAAGTGTTTAGTGATGATGAGACAGAAGTGTTTAGTGATGATGAGACAGAAGTGTTTAGTGATGATGAGACAGAAGACAGAAGTGTTTAGCGATGATGAGACAGAAGTGTTTAGTGATGATGAGACAGAAGTGTTTAGTGATGATGAGACAGAAGACAGAAGTGTTTAGTGATGATGAGACAGAAGTGTTTAGTGATGATGAGACAGAAGTGTTTAGTGATGATGAGACAGAAGACAGAAGTGTTTAGTGATGATGAGACAGAAGTGTTTAGTGATGATGAGACAGAAGTGTTTAGTGATGATGAGACAGAAGTGTTTAGTGATGATGAGACAGAAGACAGAAGTGTTTAGTGATGATGAGACAGAAGTGTTTAGTGATGATGAGACAGAAGACAGAAGTGTTTAGTGATGATGAGACAGAAGTGTTTAGTGATGATGAGACAGAAGTGTTTAGTGATGATGAGACAGAAGACAGAAGTGTTTAGTGATGATGAGACAGAAGACAGAAGTGTTTAGTGATGAGACAGAAGTGTTTAGTAATGATGAGACAGAAGACAGAAGTGTTTAGTGATGATGAGACAGAAGTGTTTAGTGATGATGAGACAGAAGACAGAAGTGTTTAGTGATGATGAGACAGAAGTGTTTAGTGATGATGAGACAGAAGTGTTTAGTGATGATGAGACAGAAGTGTTTAGTAATGATGAGACAGAAGACAGAAGTGTTTAGTGATGATGAGACAGAAGACAGAAGTGTTTAGTGATGATGAGACAAGACAGAAGTGTTTAGTGATGATGAGACAGAAGTGTTTAGTGATGATGAGACAGAAGACAGAAGTGTTTAGTGATGATGAGACAGAAGTGTTTAGTGATGATGTGACAGAAGTGTTTAGTGATGATGAGACAGAAGTGTTTAGTGATGATGAGACAGAAGACAGAAGTGTTTAGTGATGATGAGACAGAAGTGTTTAGTGATGATGTGACAGAAGTGTTTAGTGATGATGAGACAGAAGTGTTTAGTGATGATGAGACAGAAGACAGAAGTGTTTAGTGATGATGAGACAGAAGTGTTTAGTGATGATGAGACAGAAGTGTTTAGTGATGATGAGACAGAAGACAGAAGTGTTTAGTGATGATGAGACAGAAGTGTTTAGTGATGATGAGACAGAAGTGTTTAGTGATGATGAGACAGAAGACAGAAGTGTTTAGCGATGATGAGACAGAAGACAGAAGCAGCCGGATCAGTTCTGAAGTGTATAGAGATATACTCTCTGCACAGATTCAGTCAAATGGAGCAAAGCTGATTCAGCGGCGCTTCAGAGTACAAATGTACGATGACCCAAAACATACAGCAAAAGCAACCCAGCAGTTTTTGAAGGTAAAAAAAGTGGAATATTCTGCAATGGCCGAGTCAATCTCCTGATCTCAACCCGATTTAGCAGCATTTCACTCACTGAAGACAATACTAAAGACAGAAAGAGCCACAAACAAACAACAAATGAAGTCAGCTGCAGTAAAGACCTGGCAAAGAAGAAACCCAGTCTCTGCTGATGTCCATGAGTTACAGACTTAAGACAGTCATTGCCTTCAAAGGATTCTCAACAAAATATTAAAAATTAACATTTTATTTATGATTATATTTATTTGTCCAATTACATTTGAGCCCCTGAAAATGGGGGGACTCAGAGCCGGAATTGGGCGATGACATAGCACAAAGTAAAAAAATAAAAACATATGTGGCCCATTCACGTATTTGTCGGACCGTAAACTAACCTGCCCGCTACTACTACAATATTAGAAAACTGGGTTCACACAGATAGTGTTTTGGTTGCGAGCAGTGTTGGGCAGTAACTAGTTACTGTAACTTTTAATAATATTACTTTTTGCAGTAACTAGTAGTGTAACTAATTACTAATAAGATTTCAGTAATAATATTACAGTTACCATCCATAAAACAGCTTAGTTACTTTTGATGCCTCGACCCGCTGATTTAATATCTAATAATCAAATAATTCCTAGATTTATTTTCATAATTTTCACGACTTGCACATGATCTGAACACTGTTGTGTATTACTTTACTCTGGCTTTACATCCCTCTGATCAGCATGTGCTACATTATATTACTATAATTAAAAATCTTTTTGGAAAATTAAACAGTTTCTTACAAACTTAAGTGATTTGATAAAATACATAATGAAATATAATCGTATATGGGTAACGGAGAAATTACAATTAGCTTCAAGCTGACAATTAATGAGATGAATACAACACTTCTGCTTGAATGTCACTATTAATTATTGAGTGTTTGTAATAACTGCGATCCGATGTAGATTTTGGTCAAATGATGAGGCAGAAATATGTTATTAGTAACATTTATGTGGAAGATACACAGTTACAACTTCTGTGTGGCATGAAGAAACAGTAATGTAACTAGTAGTGTAACTAATTACTGTTGCCAGAATGTAATAAGTAAAGTAACAATATTACTTTTGAAAGGAGTAACTAGTAACTGTGCTTTCCTGTAGCTGAAATAGTAGAGCATGGCGCTAGCAACGCCAAGATCATGGGTTCGATTCCCAGGGAAAGCAAGAGCTGATAAAATGTAAAAACTGTAACTTGAATGCAATGTAAGTCGCTTTGGATAAAAGCATTTGATAAATGTAGTAATGAGTAATATATTACATTATTTGAGTAACTAGCCCAACAGTGGTTGCGAGACAGGTCAGTGGTTTTGTTTTTTTAAACCGCAAGGTCTAGAAACGTGTTTTTAGAATGATGTGTTATGCGCGAGAAGCTGCTATAAAGACCTGAGACGAGAGCGCAACGCAAATTCAAAGACGTCCGTAGCGCGTTTAGTTTGAAATACAATGGAAAAGTACTGCAGTGGAATGAAAAATGCTTTCTGAGTGAATGACCCTACTAAAAGGTACTTAGCAAATATAGATGGCAGAGTATAATAAAACAAAATCGCACAGCAAATTCAAAAATCTGACATCCAGGCAATAATATGTCTTAGGCAGCAGTTTTACCACAAATACAGAAAAGTGATAACCACCAGCAATTCTTAATTGTGTCTGCTTTACAATGAAACACAAGCTCATTGCGACCGATTTAACAGATGCATAATGTTAAGTTAGAACAACTTGAAAAGCAACAAACAATAACAATACAGCGAAATAATCAACTAACTACGATCATCTAGCCCTCTATTAAACATTAAAGAATTATTTCATCATACCTTTAGCTTACTCAGTAGTGCTGCATTCTTAGTTGCACCGCTGGCGCGGCAAGTTTGTGTGTCTGATGTAACAATTAAAATGCGACTTTGTGAAATGGACTGTCCTAAATTGTTGCTATAGTAGCATCATATTAATGCAAGGAAGCCTATGCATTTGGCAACTGTATTTTTTTTTTTTTTAAATAAACCATTATATTTCATAAATAAAATCTATTTTCACACTCATCTTGCATGGAGCCGGCCCTTGGGGGACTGTGTATAAAAGTGGTTGCAATTCCTAAGCATTTTATGTTATATTTTTTTTCAACCCCTTGAATTAAAGCTTAAAATCTGCACTTCAATTTCATCTTGATTGTTTTATTTTAATTCTATTCTGGTGGCATACAAAGCCAAAATTATAAAAATTGTGTCTGTGTCCAAATATATATGGACCTGACTGTATATATGAAATTTTAATAATAAAATAATATATTAGCAATAATTAGCTGATAATAAAATGTTATTGTCACACTGTGTGGTTGTGAAGCATTATCGGATCATGTTCACTGTAAATGCGCTGATCTATGGTCTCTTGTTTTATCTGTGAGGTCAGATCAGGAGTTACAGTAAAAAGGCCTGTAGAGGTAGTTGTGAAGCATCATTTGTTTGCAGATGACACTTGCTTTGAAAGTGAAACACTGTATCTCATCTAATGCATTGACATTGAGATATCGTCCATACTGTGTGCCTCGTCAAAGCTTCAAGGACTCACATGACCCCTGGCTGTGAGCTCTGCCCCCTTGGTTACTGTTGCTAGGTCTGATAAGCAACAGTGTGTTTACAGAGCGTCCCATAAGACTGAAATGGAGATTTCTGTGAACTCTATGATGTTTAGTGGACTGTGATCCAGAAGTGAGGCAAATGCTGTACAGTCAACAGGGAAAACCGTCATTTTATAGGGATTGGAACAGAGTTCTGTCCTGCATATTCTTACAACTTACTTATGATACAACAAACTCCTTCCTTACAGTGAGCTGAATCAGTCTGTCCCTTGTGTCTAGAGCCGAGGTACAGTATGAATGGAGGACGTGTGAGATGGTTTCAGTGGAGGACCACACTCACCTGGAAGCGGTTAACCTGACAGCTGTGTTTCACTGGGACGGGTCGGGCTCGGTGTGCAGTCATGTGTCCCCTATAAAAGGGTTTCCCTCCAGGGCCAGATGTTGAGCAGTGATGGATTTTACAGCTGCTGTCAGATATGCATTGCTAATCTGAGACAGGCAGACACCCGCATCAGAGAGAGGTTAAACACACAACACAGAGCAAAACACAACTGTGCCATTCAATCATCGAGTGTAACGACAGCCGTGCTGCTAGAGATCCAGTAGAGGAATCAGTCATGTTCTGACAAATACATTGCACCCTGTCTTTCTACTGGATTCTCATCGTTTTCCAGAACTGTGCTGACTCCTTTTTTTCTTCAAAAAGGAGAATAGATTCGATCACAGTAATTGCTGTGGCATTTGTGTGGGCAGTAACCTAGCAAAGCTTTTTTGCAATATAATAAACAGCCACATAGTCATATTCCTTACAAAACACAACATCCTAAATACAGTTAATCACAAATGAGCTTTTTACCAAAACAACACACCCGACCACAATTATTCTCTAATGAACAAAAATCTAAAGGGCAAACAGAAAAATATTAACACGCTTTGTTGATTTAAAAAAAGCTTTTCGATGGTTTACTATACAAATTATTAAAATCTGGCATTGATGGAAAAACACCATGTAACTAATGCCTATTGCCTATTTTATAAAGTGCAATCCCTTCCGTATGTTCAATCTAAATATCATAATAATATGTCAATACAAAAAGGAAAAATGCACTAATTGAGCAGTTCAAGAGTGTTGCTTGTTGCATGTTAGGCCAGTGTCTGATATGGGCTAGATTTAAAAAGTCACATGAACCCCATAATAAAAAAACTAAAATGGCCTGATTGACTTGTGATGTGAATGAATGCAATCTCTGATACTGTGGGAAATCTCAGAATAAGGTCAGTTCTCTCTCAGAACGACGGAGATCTCAGGACTCGACTAGAGAAAAGGAAGAAACTTTTAGATTTGAATGAAAAACCAAAAAAACTTTCAAATCACATGAGAAAATATTTGATTCACAATAGAACATAGAGAACATAACAAATGTTTAAACGGAGAAATTTTACACTTATATCCACTAAATGAGCTCCTTTCAAATTTGATGCCTGCTACAGGTCTCAAAAAAGTTGGCACGAGGGGCAACAAAGGGCTGAAAAAGCAAGAAATTTTGAAAAGATTCAGCTGGGAGAACATCTAGCAACTAATTAAGTTAATTGACATCAGGTCTGTAACATGATTATCTATAAAAGGGATGTCTTAGAGAGGCAGAGTCTCTCAGAAGTAAAGATGGGCAGAGGCTCTCCAATCTGTGAAAGAGTGCATAAAAAGATTGTGGAATACTTTAAAAACAACGTTCCTCAACGTCAAATCACAAAGGCTTTGCAAATCTCATCATCTACAGTGCATAACATCATCAAAAGATTCAGAGAAACTGGAGAAATCTCTGTGCGTAAGGGACAAGTCCGAAGACCTTTGTTGGATGCCCGTGGTCTTCAGGCCCTCAGATGACACTGCATCACTCATCGGCATGATTCTGTCATTGACATTACTAAATGGGCCCAGGAATACTTCCAGAAACCACTGTCGGTAAACACAATCCGCCGTGCCATCTGCAGATGCCAACTAAAGCTCTATCATGCAAAAAGGAAGCCATATGTGAACATGGTCCAGAAGCGCCATCGTGTCCTGTGGGCCAAGGCTCATTTAAAATGAACTGTTTCAAAGTGGAAAAGTGTTCTATGGTCAGACGAGTCCAAATTTGACATTCTTGTTGGAAATCACGGACGCCGTGTTCTCTGGGCTAAAGAGATTAGGGAGACCTTCCAGTGTATTATCAGCGTTCAGTTCAAAAGCCAGCATCTCTGATGGTATGGGAGTGCATAAGTGCATACGGTATGGGCAGCTTGCATGTTTTGGAAGGCACTATGAATGCTGAAAGGTATATAAAGGTTTTAGAGCAACATATGCTCCCCTCCAGATGACGTGTATTTCAGCAGGACAGTGCAAAACCAGATACTGCAGCTATTACAACAGCATGGCTTCGTAGTAGAATAGTCCGGTGCTGAATTGGCCTGCCTGCAGTCCAGATCTTTCACCTGTAGAGAACATTTGGTGCATCATTCAATGAAAAATACGTCAAAGACAACCACGAACTCTTCAGCAGCTGGAAACCTATATCAGGCAAGAATGGGACCAAATTCCAGAACTCCAGAAACTCATAACCTTGATACCCAGACGTCTTCAGACTGTTTTGAAAAGAAGAGGAGACGCGACACAATGAGAAATATGCCCCGTCCCAACTATTCTGAGACCTGTAGCAGGCATCAAATTTGAAATGAGCTCATTTTGTGTATAAAATAATACAATTTCTCAGTTTAAACATTTATGTTATCTATGTTCTGTTGTGAATAAAATATTGGCTCATGTGATTTGAAATTCTTTTAGTTTTCATTTTATTCAAATTTAAAAAAAATGTCCCAACATTTCCAGAAATTGGGTTGTACTTATTTAATTATTGTCTAGAATACTTGATTCCGACTGGCCAGTGGGAAAATATATGGGTAGTTTAATCTTTAATATAATGCTGCTAAACTGTGTTTGTTGTCCCAGAATCATAAAATCGTGACACTCAAATCAATGTTGCCCATGTATTTTTGCTAATATGAACTTGATAGCATATACAGTCAGCTTCTGATTTCTTGATCACTCCACCAGGGTTTATTTTGCAAAAAAGTCACATTATCCACCTCCATACAAAGAGCCCAAAGTATGATAAACGTCACACTTGTGAGGTATGTGTGTCTGTGGAGGTCCATTCTCTCACTCCCTCTGTCAGCGTAGCTGGGATTTTTCTGGCTGTGTGTTATTTTCCTGAATGGTCAGCTTTGACGCATTTCTCAGACACAATGGTGGCCTTTCAGGTTCTGAATATTTGTCTGTGTTCATATCTGACTGTACAGCAGCATTTCCTGACACACTGAAGAGAGGGAATATCCCATACCAGCACGGTTTATTCTCAGAAAGCCATATCTGTCTTCCTGTGACTTTTACATTTACATTTATGCATTTAGCAGACGCTTTTATCCAAAGCGACTTACAATGCATTCAGGCTATACATTTTTATTCTAACTACATTGACTTGGTTCCAATGTAGTACTGTGAATCTACTTTGAAGTCACATTATATGATTAGCTTTTTAGTTTCAAATTAACAATGGTACGGTGATTTTTTTTCATTGGATTTCAGCTAATTTGCATGTTCTGACTCATTGTAGAAGCTGTTGCTTTTGCTGAAATTAAAGATCAGACTTAGGAAGCCTGTATAGATGATTAATATTTAAATGCAACTAACCCTAAACCAACCCCTAATCCTAACCCCATAATAAGTACATGCTGTTCATAAATATGAATATTTAATTACACTGTAACAACATCACCTTAAAATAAAGTGTAACCACATGTTGTCATGGGTGTATAGAGCTGTCATGGTACAGAGCTGTCATGGGTTTTTGATATGTTTTCAGATGAAATGATTGATCCAGTGACTGACACACTAAATTATCTAGGATAAGTTGCATTGTAGCTTTTGTTGTTAGTATTGAGACATTGAGCGATACGAGAACATCCGTTCAGAGGTCATGTTTTTCTTTTCAGTCCAGGCCTCCCGTTTTCCACTGGTTTATGAGATGAGCACCACATATGGTGTGCAAAAGAAACACTAAAGAAGAAAAATCATCCCTTTTCTTGTAAAGTCAGCCTGTCGGCCTTTGTACACTTCATCTCTGTTCTGTCTGTTCTCCTTCTGTTCTCTCTCTCTCTCTCTCTCTCTCTGTCTCCCTGAGGAGTGATAGCCAGCAGTCTCAATAGTTTCTTGATGTTCTTCCAGTCTGTGCTTTGCCTTCTGAAAATGGACAAAGCAGAATTTTCCCTACAAACCTTCATTTAATGTAACTGCCTCTGTTTGTTGGATAAACAGAACAGGTTGCATTCTTTCCCTCCTTGAAAACCTTTCAATTACTTTGTTCAGAAAAAAACAAGGGCTGTGCATGAACCGAGTAAGCCTTTTAAATTCCAATTCGCTTTCTGAATTTGATCTGAGCTAGCAAACATGATACAGAATTGTTGCGATCAACTCAAAGTCAGGTTAGAATACAATTTGAAGAAGAGTTTAAGGAACCGTAGGCACAAACATGGACAGTAAAACAGGCAGTGGACAAATAACAGGCAAACAGTCCAGCAGGCAATCAAGATAGAAAAGAAAATTAAACCTACAAACAAGAAGTATAGAAGGAATGGAGTGATTTCAATGGCCCCGTTTACACCTAACTGTCATCGTCCCACCTGTGCCCTCTTGATTTTTTCCCTATCAAATATTTTAGTAATCATCATAAATGATATATCAATTGAAAGCTTAAAACCTCAAAATTCATCCTGGGAAAACCATTTTGAAATCGGACATGGCGTTACCATGGAAATGGTACTTTAAAATCTTTTGGTGGTCTCCTCCCCCTTAGTGGGTGGCATCAAGTGTCATATTACACAATGCATTACGGTCTTTTAGAATCAAATTTTTTTATAATCTTAACAAAATACATATCATCGGATAGGTCTGACTCTCAGGATTCCATATGTGGTGGTCTTTTTGTGATCAGAAATTTAGACATTTGTGACAGAAAATGCATCAAAAAAATTCAATGGAGTTTGGAGGCACCGGTGGCTGTTTGTGGTATGACACTCTAAATAAAATCTCTCAGGAACCTCAATTTTTTTCATATCAACTTCAAATTTTGAATATAACTTATTTAGACATAAGGCTTAAATTTTATATCAATTTTAGAGTAAAACCTGTTATGTAAAATATTTATTTTATATAAAATATAAAAAAATGAATACTGTGTATTTTCTTTACAGTAAATGTAAACTTCTATAACTTTTTGTTACTTTCATATTTTAAAATAATTCCACTTCTGCAGTGATCTGCTGATGGTCTTCTTTAAAAAGTCCAACCTTATGTCTGTATTCCAAAGCATTCATGAATTATAAGAGTTTAAGTTTGGATAGTGCACTTACATGTATATGTTCAAAAATGGGGGGTGACAGTTAAGGGGTTAAGAAGCGTTTTTGAGCTGATCACAAGTGAACAATGCTAAATACAGGTGTCTAAAACTTTTTGAGTTGTCCTCTTTCAACCACTTTCAGAGGTAGTCGAAAATGCATTTGAGCAGATTGTGCTCGTAGTGTGGACGCTCATGTAGTCGAATGCATTCAAACAGCCACTAAAGTCCACCTTCTCTCGCTGACTGAGCTCATTCTCAAACATTACCGTGTTCATTTCCTATCCGCTAACTGACAAAACTAGAACGTTCAATTAGATTTAAATCAAATATGTCACCTATTAAAAGAAATGTTTTTCTTTTCAGTGGTTTATTTTTGCATGTGCGTGAACAACAGGAGACAATGGAGTAAAACAGAATGACATATGATAGGAATAAAATAAAAATAAAAAGTTTCAGTGAAATAATTTACAAAACAAAAGAAAGAAAGAAAGAAAAGACGTCTGTTTTGTTTAATTTTTATGGATTTAACACAAGTTTAAGAAAACAGAGATGGCTAAAAGTGCATTCTGTTTGTTTTCTTTATTTTACAAAGGCATAGTTTTGTTATTGTGAGTATACATAAATAAAAGTAAACCCTTTACCATTTCAAATGATGTCTTACTTTATGACCAAAAATGACAGAATATTTTAGGTTTTTTTTCCACAGTGGTAAGGACAATGTCCGTGATCACATCAGAGCCTCTCGCGCACACAACTTATCATTTATAACATTGCCTATGCTGTTTATAATGAATGATGCCATAATAATTTGTGTTTTCTATTCTATTCTATTCTAATTATATTCTTTATTTTATGATTGTATATATAATTTTGCACTATAATTTTATAGCAACTATAGTTCAAGTTTCAAGTTTACTTTATTTATATAGCACATTTAAAACAGCCACAAGACTGACCAAAAATGAAAACTAAAAATAAAACAAATAACTAAAAATATAATAATAAAATACCTAACTACATAATACTATTATTGTTGGAAATTGCAACAATATAAAAATAGAAATAGAATACATTTATACATTTAAAATTTTAATTAAAACAATAAGTAAACAATAAATAAACAATAATATCCTGGCCAGAGGAGAACTGGCCCCCCGACTGAGCCTGGTTTCTCCCGAGGTTTTTTTCTCCATTCTGTCTCAGAGGGAGTTTTGGTTCCTTGCTGCTGTCGCCTCTGGCTTGCTCAGTTGGGGACACTTAATTTCTAGCGATTATCGTAAATTTGATTTCACAGATACTATTTAAACTAAACTGAGCTAGACAATGACATCTCCGAATTCAATAATGAAATGCCTTTAACTGAAAATTGAGTGTTTAATCTTATTATTATACATTACTGACACTCTATCCTCCAACTTGATACTGTTAAGTGCTTTGACACAATCTGTATTGTTAAAAGCGCTATATAAATAAAGGTGACTTGACTTGACCAAAGTGCTTCACAAGAGACACAGCATCATAAAAGTAGTAAAGACAAACAAAACATACTAAAACAAAGAACCAGAATAAAACACTAATAGAAAATATAATAGGCAGGAATATAAACCTAATAGGCCAATGAAAACGGCTGGGTTTTTAAAAGAGACTTAAAAATGGTCAAAGTAGGGGCCATTCGGATTTCCACTGGAAAGTTATTCCAGAGACGAGGACTAATTATCGAGAAGGCACGGTCACCTCTACGTTTAAGTCTGGAATGTGGAATTAAAAGAAGGTTCTGGTCACCAGATCTTAGACTTCTTGAGGGCATATACTGATGCAGCAATTCAGTTAGGTAGCCGGGTGCTTGATTGTGCAAAGATTTAAAAACAAATAATACGCAACCGATGAAGAGACTTTAAAAGTTGAGTAGCGTGATCCCTTTTTTTTCTTTTTTTAAAAGAAATCTAGAGGCAGCATTTTGGACCAGTTGAAGACGAGCAATTTGGGCTTCAGAAATGCCACAGTATAACGAGTTACAACAATCGAGACGTGAAGTAAAAAAAGCATGCACCGCCATCTCCAAAGTCTTATCAGTAAGGAAATGTTTAATTTTTGCAAGTATATGTAGCTGGTGAAAACTGGACCCAATTACAGTAAAATTTGTTTGTCGAATTTTAATGAGTCATCTAAAATAACACCCAGATTCCGTACCTGCGAGGGCCGATAGGGATCCCAAGTCAAAATTAAATGCTTTCATATTTTCTGAAGGGCCAAAAACAATTACTTCAGTTTTCTCCTCATTTAAGGATAATTTTTTTGAGATAACCAGGATTTAACCTCATCTAAACAGAATGAAAGAGCAGTCATGGCCAGTGGATAATTTTTTCTAAAAGGTAAATAGATTTGCGTATCATCGGCATAAAAGTGAAACGACACCCCATGTTTCCTAAAAATAGATCCCAGAGGTATCATATATAATAAAAATAAAGAGGGGGCCAAAATAGAGCCTTGCGTAAGGCCACAGGGGAGAGAAGCAGTGGAAGTATTATATATACTATAATATATATAATGTAGAATTGGTCGAAAGTGGACAGAAGAGACTGATTAAAAAAACAGGTGAGAATGGGAAAGTGTCTCCCTCGTCTACTTGTGATCCGATCCACCAAAACGCATCAAAGAGCTTTCAGTGCGCCGGCGTCCTGGTGCATGTTAACAGGTTAATACCAGGTGTAAACAGGGCCAATGTTCTGGAGCGGGCTCCCTATGAGTAAGTCTCTGGCTGTGGCTTTACGGACATCTCCCGGTGTTCTTGTCCTGAGAAGTCCCTTTGGTCATGGCGATTGGGATGCACTTGGTTGAACCTGTGGATCTGGGCTGCGTTTCTCGAAACCTTCTTATTGCTACGTTGTTCTTAAGTTGTACCTTAACCTGTACCTTATCGTTAATATGTGTTTCCCGAAACGTTCTTAGTTAAGTATACCTTCTGTAAGTCATACTTTCGTAAGGTTGGTCTAAGGTATCGTTTCACTAGATAAGACCCTTATTCATCGTCTGGTATGGTTTATAGCCCTTTGAAGCTGCACTGAAACTGTAATCCTGACCTTCAGCCGTTTGGAGTCCATTGAAGTTCACTATATGGAGAAAAATCCTGAAATGTTTTCATCAAAAACCTTAATTTCTTTTCGACTGAAGAAAGAAATACATAAACATCTTGGATGACATGGGGGTGAGTAAATTATAAAGAAATTTTAATTTGAAAGTGAACTAATCCTTTAACTGAATTCTCCATAGCTTGAGTCTCAGGGACTGATAATGGGTATACCTTGCTTTTAGGAGGAGCAACGATTGACAGAAGTTTAGTGGCGCAATCCCAAAGATGGTGAGGGGAATTTGGGTTGCTTTGCAGAAATGTTTGTTTTAAGATGATTATTCATATCTCTTGCTTTAGTGTAACAACTTACTGAATTTCATTACTTTAATTATTCAAAACACTTTAATTCTGATTCCTGTCATTACAATTCAGTTCATAATAATAATTACATAATCGGATATATTTTATCCATTTTGGAAAACCAAATGGCAGCTGGGCTAAAGTTAGGTAAGGGAGAAAGATTTGCTTTTTTCGTGAAGGGCCTTTTTTCATGATTTTAGATGTGTGGTAGCACTTCATTTTAATGTGTTATTGTTACGCGTTAAGGACACACCAAGCTGACTTCAAATAACTAGATGCGACGAAAGCTGACGGTGTTGTCGCCTCGCATCGCCGTTGGACCAAAAAGCTGCACTTGACAGCCGACTGCAAACAAACACGTGCGTTCTGCGCCTGCGAGAGAGGAATTCACAGTCTATATCATCAGCTACACTATATTGCCAAAAGTATTGGCACCCCCTTCTAATGAACAGGTTTGACTACTTTAGTAATTTCTATGAGTACAAATCTTAATGTTAAAGCATATAATGATATTCTAGGAAATTGTGCGCTTCTAATATTATAGCAACAGTTTGGACTCTTTTCTATTCTAACATGACAATGTCTCTGTGTATAAGACAAGGTTCAAAAAGAAAGGATTGATTGAGTCAGTGTGGAAGAACTTGACTGGTCTGCATAAAACCAAGTCCTAATCCCAGTTTAACACCTCTGGTGTGACTGTAAATGCAGACCTTGAGAGAAAAAACTCATCACCAAACACCAATGACTTGTACATACACTATATAGGCAAAAGTATTGGCACCCCCTTCTTTAGAACAAAAAAATGCACTTCCAAATCTGTGGCAACAACGATGGGAACATAATTCATGTATTTAAAAATTGTATTTCATCTCTGTTCAACAGTTTTGTAAGTGTCTAAAATGACTGAACCCATATGTACAAGTCATTGGTGTTTGGTGATGAGTTTTTGTCTCAAGGTCTGCATTTACAGTCACACCAGAGGTGTTAAACTGGGATTAGGACTTGGTTTTATGCAGACCAGTCAAGTTCTTCCACACTGACTCAATCAATCATTTTCTTTTTGAACCTTGTCTTATACACAGAGACATTGTCATGTTAGAATAGAAAAGAGTCCAAACTGTTGCTATAATATTAGAAGCACACAATTTCCTAGAATATCATTATATGCTTTAACATTAAGATTTGTACTCATAGAAATTACTAAAGTAGTCAAACCTGTTCATTAGAAGGGGGCGACCCAATACTTTTGGCAATATAGTGTATCAATAGTATATATTCGTCATTCAAAAGGAGAAACCGAAACAAATACATACGAGATAAACGCAGATATACCAAATGTAAACAAAGCAGTGCTTGCTTACCATTTTGAATATCAGTAACATTGATAACTTTCTTAATTTTAAATGGCTCATGCTGTCATGTAAACATTCACATATTGGAATGCTTTGGAAAAATCACGTAACATTAAAACAGCCTTTTGTCTGTGCCACCTTCATCTACTTACTATTTTTCATCACGTTTGCTTTAATGTTTGCTAAACTGTACATCCAATCAGAGTTTTCACTCTCGTTGACGGCCCCAATGCCGATTCAACAAAACCCTAAACCTAAACGTGTACTTTAGAAAACCTGAAATTACTGTATGCATACTTGAAATTACTTTATGCATTAATTACATGCTGTTGATTAATCTTACTCGGTACTCATGTATGGACTTTACAATCCCATTTCAAATTTATTTATTTATTTATTTATTTTTATCCTTTAATAACACTGGTAATTTATTCCATGCACACCAAACTTTTAAATGTGCATGGGCAAATATTATAATTCCTACCCATAGAGTCATAGGTATGCTGTTCTCTAACTATATCAAAATAATTTACCAAATAACTTGAAACCAAATGATAAATTTTTCTGTCATAAAAAAGTCAGGCCTTAACCTTTAAAACATTCACTATTTAAATGAAAGTGAGGATAATCAGTAACAGTATCAGTATTTTAACCAATTTATTTAAAACATTTTCTAACTAATTTATTTTGAGCCTTCTGCAATTTATTTCTCATACTATGTGAACAACTACTTGTACAACTATCATGGTTATAGTTTGTGTTTAGTTTTAATGTATGTTTGTTTTTTTGTTTTTTAGTGTGGAGATATACTGATGGGTGCCGCAGAGAATTGAGATTTATTCAATAACACAGATACTGATCTTAATTGAATTATTGGACTATGTGAAATTTGTTTTTTAAGCTTTTCTATTGTAATTTGTGTTATGTTTTATTATGCTAATTTCAAGGTAATCATGGGCAAGGGGCAATCGTGAATTGTATTTTCTTTGTTTTACAGATGATGAATGAATGAATGAATGAATGAATGAATGAATGAATGAATGATGCATTTATATAGCGCTTTTATTGTGTATTGCCATACACCCAAAGCGCTTTACAATCATGTGGGGGGGGGGGTCTCTCCTCAACCACCACCAGTGTGCAGCATCCACTTGGATGATGCATGATTGCTGTTTACTTTTAGTGAAAATATTGGTGGCTTGATGATGGGTCTTAAGAGATTATTTTAAATGTTACATTGTGATGAAGTGGCTTGAATTCATTGCGAGATTTTGTTTTTGTGTTACTTTTTTTTTTGTTAGCAACATTTTTATTTATTTTCATACACAACATCATAACATAACATCCAAAATATAACAAAACAAAACAACAGACATATACTCAACATCTCAAAAGTCCAGTCAAAAGGGAGGGAGAGAGGGAAGGACAAGAAAAACACAAAACAAGCCATTCCTTTATATGATCACATATGTTAAAGGGGGGGGTACAATGCTGTTTCATGCATTCAGAGTTGTTTACACGGTGGAACTCCTTATATGGGCATTTCTCCCGGAAGAACACGCCCCTGCACGCATCGACCGGAGCGAGAGCAGCCAATCAACACGCTTCAATCGGCAGCGCTGCACGGGACTCGCTCGGGAAGAATGTCTCTAAAGAAGTGTGTTTTTGGTTGTGAGGGAAAGATAACCTTGTTCAGCTTCCCAAAAGAACCCAGCGTTACGTGAACAGTGGATATAGTTTGTTTTTCCGGGGCAGCAATGGAGTTTCTCAAGTGTTTTGTTGACGAACGTTTTATAAACAAGGCCCAATTCGACGCTGGATTTGCACATGGTTTAATACTGAAAGATGGAGCGGTCCCAGCTATAAAAGATCCCGGTCATGATTCAGAACTGCAGATGGTGAGTGAAACGGCATCAAATGTCTGTGTTTTGTTGGCGATCGGAGCAAGTGCACGTCACTCTTTAGCTCCGCCCACACGACACGCCTTCACTATTTAGCTCCGCCCACAACACGCCTTCACTCTTTAGCTCCGCCCACACGGCACGCCTCCAGGAGCTCGGCTTTTTTCGGAGAGAATCGTAAATCTGTATCTTTCTTTTATAAATATGATAAAACTAAAGACTTTTTGGAGATATGAAGGATGCAGTACTACTCTATAGGTACTCAAGATTAACATGAGATTGGGTGAAATGGTGTGCGTTAGGTCCCCTTTAATAGAAAACACTGCCAAGCATCAATGGTCAAAGGCTTGGCCCCATTGATTCGTGCTGTTGTACATTCACAAGTCACTATTTGCAGGAGGCTACGGATCCAATATGTTTTTCTACACATGTGTGGTGTAAACCAGTTCTGGATTATTGTCTTCTTCACAGCTGTAAAACCAGCAAACAACATTCTCTTTTGCATTGAACTAATACAGAGACCTGAATCATCATTAAGAAGACACAAACTTGGATTAACAGACCAATCAATTCGCAGTAATGATGACAAAACCAGGTTTACATGTGTCCATAGACTGATGATGACAGGACATTCCCAAAACATATGAAGAAAAGTGCCTGATGATGTAGTGTTACATATATGGCAGTTCAAATTTGACTGTAGTTTCATTTTAAATCTTTTGTAAGGAGTTATGTATGCTCTATGAATGACTTTGAAGTGAATAAGACGATGAGACAGATTTTTAGATGTTAAGCTGAGATTAGACCACTTGTGTGTTACTTTTAGTTTTTTATTTGTTTTGTTTTGGACCAACGACAGTGAGGTTTCCATTCTCTTATATGTGGTTAACTCTGTTAAGGTGAGGGGGAGCAATTTGTAGTGGTTTGAATTGTTTTTTTTTTTTTTTGCACTTGTAGTGATATTTGGTTTGTGTTGTGATTGAGTGTACATTTTCTGGCAGAGTAATTGTCATTCCATATGATTGGGAACCCTTTGGTCTGCAGTGGTTATTATAATATTTGGTTGTTTTGTTTCTTTTGTTTTCTTGCAACTTCTAATTACTTTCCGTGTCCAATTAATGTTGCTCTTGCAAGGAGAAACACTGTTTGGTTTGGTTTTATTTAAAGTTTGACATGACAGGATATTGCAGCACAAAACCCTGAAATGTGTCAAGCATACACATACTCCAAGACAATCATTACTTAGTATAAAACGGATAAAAGATAGCTGATATACAAGCATAATAAAAAAAAAAAATACTAAAAAAAAAAAAAATCTATATACTGTATATATAAATAACACAGATTCACAGAAAAGGCAACCTAATCAAGGACCTGTAAGTTATCTATACAACAATTTTAGAGCACGGGGAATAAAGGAGAGTTCATGACGTTTAGTTTTACTCCTGGGTACAACAAATGTCTTGTGCCGCTGAAGAGAATAAGCAGGTGTTGGAGCCATAGGCAGGAAACAATGCAGTGGTGATGAACTGTCCTTGAGTATTTTAGTAAGAGTACGTATGGTGGCTTCCTCACGCCTCTCACTCAATGTTGGGAGAGTTGAAGTAGGAATGCCTATTATCCGACAGCATCGCTTTTGGATCCTCTCTAACTCCTCAGAGAGACCTTTAGGTAGACCACCCCATACTGGACTAGCATACTCGAGAACTGGCCGTATAAAAGTCAAGTATAGTCAGTATAAGTCAAGTATAATCAAGTAAGTCACTGTGGTTGTTGCCTGTCTTTTTCATTATCCCCATCTCTTGTAAGGTCTGATACGTTGATACGATTTGCTGGAGCTGGAGATATTAGAGCACATTACACATGAACTGTGATTGACTGTTTATATTCATAGAAACCAATGCAAGGCACAGCATTCAGTGACCGTTCAGTGTGACCACACTGTAAAAAAAGTTGGGCAACCTTAAAAGTTTAAGGCAACCAGCTTCAGCAGATTTTTGAGTTTTCTTAACTTCTTGTTTTAAGTTTATACAACAAAAAGTTGAGAAACTCCCTAAAAAATCAATTGAGAAAACTCAAAAATTGACTTCAAATTTTAAGTTTGCCCAACTTTTTTTACAGTGTCAGTGGAATGGTGTTCATAACATTTGTTCAAAGCAGTGTCATCCTGTGCAAACATGCAAATGCCAGAAATAATGCATGAATAAAATGAAAACAAATGACTTTTTGGTTGGCATCACCAAGGCCATGAGGGATTTTTGTTCATTTGAATAATTACGAGCTGTTGGCAATATTTAGTTGTTGGGTAATATCAAAACAACTTAGTGATTTAGTCATTGTTTGAGTCTGCTATCATACTGTGAGGGTGATTTACACTCGGTCTCTTCATACGCAGTTTACAGTCTCTGCAAAACAAATATAAATCTGATCTTCAGTTCCCCCACAATGCACTGCAAACTCACATTCAGCTCAATCCTGATGGATAAACTCCAGCCAGCATTTTTTCTAGCAGAAAATCATAAAAATGTCACATGATGAAAGCTGCACATGCCTTTGTTAAACATGTCTTTCACACATTTTTTCACTTTCAGCATCAGCTTGTGGCATCCTCTCTGCTGGGAAACGACGGATTTGCTTCAGCTCTGAAAACTCACACATAAGGTACAGTCATCAGAGCACTGGCTCTCTCTGTGAAACACCCCCACCTCCTCATCTGACCTTCTCCAGCGCTGAGACCAAACAGGGTTTGTTGGTCGCTCAACAACACCTGCACGGAGGGCATCGACTCCTAGTTAAAGCTGCGCTAACGAGGCAAGCTGACGAAATGTTTAGCGGACACCATCTGCGTGATGCTGATGTATTAATTGTAAAACGGTCTTCTCTGCTGAAGCTGAAACTGTAAAACATCAGCGACACTTAGCTCTGTTTCCACACGAACTGTTCCAGGACAGTTCTCAAGCTTCACGAAGTCTACAGAGAGTTAACCGCTCCAAAATACTGCAAATCCAAAGAAAAAAGAAAAAGTGACCTTGAGCACACAAGCCAGCAGTTTACTGTAATCATAAAAGTGTGTTTAGTTGAGACAAATAAAATCCAACATGCAGAATCTGATTTACTTCCAGGTCTTTGACAAATGAGTCAAGTTTGTGATCATTTCTGTCCTGTGCATGTATAACATATGAAAGTAGACAGTTATGGCACTGTGCTGAAGATAAACAGGGAGTTATTTACTTTGCTACACTGTATGGAACGGGCTATTTACTTAAAAAATGATGGTAACAATATTACACTTAATATTTTTGAGTAGTTTTTAAGGCTTGGTTTTTTTAATGGAATCTACCTGAATAAATCATGTAAAATCTCCTAAATTAATTAATCTATGACACAATGAATTTAATATAATTTGTGAAATGTGCTCATTTATTTTAAGCTGATTCTCAAAAGCCTGTGATTTTGAGTGAGACCTGTTTGTATAGACTTTGAGTTATTTTGTACATTTAAAATACTGTATACAGCCAAACAGCTCAAGTATAATACTTGAGAAATACTGCACTATAGCAGCCTTATAGTAGTAGTATCCATAACCATAAGTTCTACTCTTCTGCACAATGTAACAGAAACTCTTTCAAATGACAAACATAACTGAATATTAAACATTAATAGATGTTTCCCTTCACTCAAAAACTCATAAAATAGCATTTAATTTCAAAATGTACTCTCCATCCAGCTATATGCAAAGCATGCTGGGAAATAACAATCACCTCTAAAATAAAACTGCAAACTTGAGCTAATTCTCTTAAAATAAATAGCTAGCCTTCTTTCCTTTTTTTTTTTTGTTTAATCAGTTCCTCAATTCAAGCCTCAAAACTGCTGAAGTTTCCTTTAAAAAAATGGTTTTGGTTTTATTAGTAAAAGTCCTCAATACACTGCAAAAATTCTTTTCTTACTTAGATTTTTTGTAGCCAAAATATCTAAATATTCCTAAATTAAGAAGGATTTTCTAGACAAGTAAAAATAATTTTCTTGTTTTCAGAAAAACTAGTCAAAATTAAGTGAGTTTCTGCTTGAAGCATGTCAAACAGAAAACAAGATAAATTTTCTTACACCATTGGCATATTATTAATTTTTTTTATTATTATTATTTTTACTTGTCTTGAAAATCCTTCTTGATTTAGGATTTTTTAGATATTTTGGCTACAAAAAATCTAAGTAAGAAAAGCATTTTTTGCAGTGTATTTTCTATACAACACTGAATCACAATTTCTTTAATGAAATATACTCACTATTTTTAATGAAAATGATTCATTTTTTACAGTGAGCACTCAAACAGACTCCAATGGCTTGATCAGATCACACAGGGATTGGGGAAAGTACTGCGAGATCTCACGTCTGTCTGTCCTCAGCTGCACATCTGACGCCGAGCGTCTCAAGGCCACCATTGAAAACTGACCTTTTCTGTCTGTCTGTAGGTGGAACTGAGTATCGTCACACGGACTGACGTCAGACATCATTGCCGTTGAGAAAACGCTTGGAGTTTCTGTGGGATGGGTACACCGCTAATAATGCCTGTCTCTCGAGGAAAGAAACTGAGTGAAGAATAGAAAGAGGCTTGATGGAAAGCTGCACAAACAGAGGACAATGATAATGTGGCTGTGTGACACATGCTGATGATATAATTAGCTCAAAATGAGGATGAGAAAGAAGTAAAACAGTAAAATATACTTGATAGTACATCCCTCTTGTAGCAATAGTCAATATGTGTTTCCCGACATAAATAAATAAACACTTTCTTACATCATCTGTGCAAATATTTGATATTAGTATAAGTGATTGAAAACCTCTCATGTGCTTTTAGTGATTCATCTGTAATGATTCAACAAAGTCATGATTTAAATGAATTCCCTTACCAAAAAGTAGTATACTTCAAGTTTATTTTATTAAGTATACTTAAGTAAAGTTCAAGTATATTTTAAGTATACTTTATGTAATATCAGTGTACTAGTAGTATACTTGTAAGTGTACTATTTCAATACTCCTTGATACTAAATTGGCCCACTTTCTAGTACAAGTATACTTAAGTATAACAGAGTACACAACTAGTCTACATCAGTGTTTTTAGTTTGTACTGCAATTATACTAAAAGTGAACTTATAGGTTTACTGATAGTTTACTAATTAAATACTTGTAGTAGCATTTTTAGTACACTTTGAAGTATAGTCTACTAGTTTAGTAGTGTTATACTGCAAGTATACTCGTAAGTGAACTTTACATCATACTTTAAGAATACTACTATGTCCCTATTAGTTATTAATTTGTATATATTTTGTTATATGAATATCTGAACATACAAAACATCAAAAGAAAGAACAGAGTATCTGCTTGTAAACAAATACATTTTATTCTAGCTTCATGCATTCTTTATTAAACACTTGAATGTGGGTAAGTTTCATAAATAAGAAAAATAAAGAAATAAACAACATTTTGAACAAAAAGCTGAAAAAGACTATGAATATGATTCAGAATGATAATCAAAACGTAGATGGAGTCGATCAACACCCCAAAGCTTGACAGTCATTATTACCTCTTCATTGGTGATATTTTATTCATAACGTTACACAGTTTTGATGCTGTTTTATGTCTGATGATGGTGTTTGATTACATGTGAAGCATCTGTTGTTTCGGTTTCTTCTTCACTTGTGTTTTTTTGTAAATTCTGTACAGTAGATGTGTACTAGCGCCCCCTACAGTATAACAATGAAAACACAGATTCTAGCGCCTCCTACCGTATTATTCTAGCGCCTCCTACCGTATAACAATGAAAACACAGATTCTAGCGCCTCCTACCGTATAACAATGAAAACACAGATTCTAGCGCCTCCTACCGTATAACAATGAAAACACGGATTCTAGCGCCTCCTACCGTATAACAATGAAAACACAGATTCTAGCGCCTCCTACCGTATAACAATGAAAACACGGATTCTAGCGCCTCCTACCGTATAACAATGAAAACACAGATTCTAGCACCTCCTACCGTATTATTCTAGCGCCTCCTACCGTATAACAATGAAAACACGGATTCTAGCGCCTCCTACCGTATAACAATGAAAACACAGATTCTAGCGCCCCCTACCGTATAACAATGAAAACACAGATTTTAGCGCCCCCTACCGTATAACAATGAAAACACAGATTCTAGCGCCTCCTACCGTATAACAATGAAAACACAGATTCTAGCGCCTCCTACCGTATAACAATGAAAACACAGATTCTAGCGCCTCCTACCGTATAACAATGAAAAAATGGATTCTAGCGCCTCCTACCGTATAACAATGAAAACACGGATTCTAGCGCCCCCTACCGTATAACAATGAAAACACAGATTCTAGCACCCCCTACCGTATAACAATGAAAACACAGATTCTAGCGCCTCCTACCGTATAAGAATGAAAACACAGATTCTAGCGCCTCCTACCGTATAACAATGAAAACACAGATTCTAGCGCCTCCTACAGTATAACAATGAAAACACAGATTCTAGCACCTCCTACAGTATAACAATGAAAACACAGATTCTAGCGCCCCCTACCGTATAACAATGAAAACACAGATTCTAGCGCCTCCTACCGTATAACAATGAAAACACAGATTCTAGCACTACAGTATAACAATGAAAACACAGATTCTAGCGCCTCCTACCGTATAACAATGAAAAAATGGATTCTAGCGCCTCCTACCGTAAACAATGAAAACACGGATTCTAGCGCCCCCTACCGTATAACACTGAAAACACAGATTCTAGCGCCTCCTACCGTATAACAATGAAAACACAGATTCAAGCGCCCCCTACCGCATAACAATGAAAACACAGATTCTAGCGCCTCCTACCGTATAACAATGAAAACACAGATTCTAGCGCCTCCTACAGTATAACAATGAAAACACAGATTCTAGCACTAGCACCTCCACAGTATAACAATGAAAACACAGATTCAGCGCCCCCTACCGTTAACAATGAAAACACAGATTCTAGCGCCTCCTACCGTATAACAATGAAAACACAGATTCTAGCACTACGTATAACAATGAAAACACAGATTCTAGCGCCTCCTACCGTATAACAATGAAAACACAGATTCTAGCGCCCCCTACCGTATAACAATGAAAACACAGATTCTAGCGCCCCCTACCGTATAACAATGAAAACACAGATTCTAGCGCCTCCTACCGAATAACAATGAAAACACAGATTCTAGCGCCTCCTACCGTATAACAATGAAAACACAGATTCTAGCGCCACCTACCATTTAACAATGAAAACCAGATTCTAGCGCCTCCTACCGTATAACAATGAAAACACAGATTCTAGCGCCTCCTACCGTATAACAATGAAAACAGATTCTAGCGCCCCCTACCGTATAACAATGAAAACACAGATTCTAGCGCCCCCTACCGTATAACAATGAAAACACAGATTCTAGCGCCTCCTACCGAATAACAATGAAAACACAGATTCTAGCGCCTCCTACCGTATAACAATGAAAACACAGATTCTAGCGCCCCCTGCCGTATAACAATGAAAACACAGATTCTAGCGCCTCCTACCGTATAACAATGAAAACAGATTCTAGCGCCCCCTACCGTATAACAATGAAAACACAGATTCTAGCGCCTCCTACCGTATAACAATGAAAACAGATTCTAGCGCCTCCTACCGTATAACAATGAAAACCAGATTCTAGCGCCCCCTGCCGTATAACAATGAAAACACAGATTCTAGCGCCTCCTACCGTATAACAATGAAAACAGATTCTAGCGCCCCCTACCGTATAACAATGAAAACACAGATTCTAGCGCCTCTACCGCATAACAATGAAAACCAGATTCTAGCGCCCCCCACCGCATAACAATGAAAACACAGATTCTAGCGCCACCTACCATTTAACAATGAAAACACAGATTCTAGCGCCTCCTACCGCATAACAATGAAAACACAGATTCTAGCGCCACCTACCATTTAACAATGAAAACACAGATTCTAGCGCCCCCTACCGTATAACAATGAAAACACAGATTCTAGCGCCCCCTACCGTATAACAATGAAAACACAGATTCTAGCGCCCCCTACCGTATAACAATGAAAACACAGATTCTAGCGCCCCCTACCGTATAACAATGAAAACACAGATTCTAGCGCCCCCTGCCGTATAACAATGAAAACACAGATTCTAGCGCCTCCTACCGTATAACAATGAAAACAGATTCTAGCGCCCCCTACCGTATAACAATGAAAACACAGATTCTAGCGCCTCCTACCGTATAACAATGAAAACACAGATTCTAGCGCCTCCTACCGAATAACAACGAAAACAGATTCTAGCGCCTCCTACCGTATAACAATGAAAACACGGACAAGTATGGCTCAAATATATTTAGACTTTTTCTAAGTATAATTCAAGTATACTTAAATGTCATTTTAAGTATATTTCTGAGAAATACATAAAAAGTATACTAAAAGTATACTTTCCTATTTTTTTAGTTTAAAAGAAGTATACTAATATCACACTTGAATAAACTTCTTCTTCGTACGGGTTGTTAAATTGCATATTTGTCAGGATTGCCATTCTGATGTGGTGCGGCAAGATATTTATGTTTTGAGGCAGATCATTATTTATTTGCCATTTGTTATTTTGTTCACACAGCTGTTATTTAAGAGGGACATCTAAATATTGAAAGATGTTTCTGTCCTAAAGCAAACTGAGATGTAATCAGGAACGTGTGTTCATCTGCGCCTCAATGAAGATGCCTGGTAAATTAAATGTGCAAATCACTTTTAAAAAAGGCCATGCAATGGAGAAATATCCAGAGATGAGTTCAAAGACATAAAACCTTCAAGCTGCTCATTCAAAATATCTAAAAAATCAGATGTTTTCCATCGAAACGATCCGCCCAGCGGGGACCTGTAAAGCACATAGAATTACATCAGAGAGAAGCTGAGGGGGACGTGAGGAGGAGAGAGAGAGAGACGAGAGAGAGAGAGAGACAGAGAGAGAGAGAGAGAGAGAGAGAGAGAGAGAGAGAGACAGAGAGAGAGAGAGAGAGAGAGAGAGAGACAGAGAGAGAGAGAGAGAGAGAGAGAGAGAGAGAGACAGAGGAGAGAGAGAGAGAGAGAGAGAGAGAGAGAGAGAGAGAGAGACAGAGGGAGAGGGAGAGAACTGTCACAAACTAAGACTGTCAGCCAGTGGACAAAACTGAAGCAAGATCATTTCTTGCATGTTGTTCAAAGGTTGTTTTTTTTTTAACAATGTCTTTGTTTTAACAATTTTTTCTTGTTTGTGAAAGAAAATACATGTACATATTTACTTAATTATTTTACAGATTTTCTTGTTCTATGTATTATATAATTGTTTGTTCCTTATTCATGTAATGGACAATGCTTTGGCAATACTGTGCAAGTCATGCCAATAAAGCTCATTTGACTTTGAATTTGAATTTGAGAGAGAGAGAGAGACAGAGAGAGAGAGCGAGCGAGAGCGAGCGAGAGAGAGAGGAAAAATTCTTCAAGAATGAGGAAATTTTACTGCTCTCCTCCCTCTCTCTCTCTCTCTCTTCTGCCCCCTCGCTCTTTCTTCCCAGTCAATCAGGAGCGTTCACAGCAGTGATCCACTGACAGGAGGAGAGAGAAGCAGCATCCAGCATCAGGTAAGACTGACACCTCTCTGCCATCACTTCAGGAGCGCTTGATGCTTGAGGCCAGAAGCTTCAGCATCTTTGACTTTTTCAAAATGCTTTATAAGAGAGTTGCATGTCTGTCCACCCTGCTGAAAAAAACAATAGAACCCTGCCCAAAACACAATAGAAAATGTAATGGATTTAATGGTTATAATGGGAATTGTATTGGTTTTAATGGAAACTATAATGGTGTCTACTGGTATGTGATGGATTCTATTGGTGGGGTGTTAAATCCTATTGGGAAAATGCCCAAAACACACTACAAAAAGGAATTTTGTAATGGTTTTACTGGAGAAAGCTAATGGTATTTTAACCATTGGAATATCTGTGATGGTTCCTATTGTTTTTTTTAGCATGCAAAAAAATATTCAGAGTTAGGCTACTTAGAGCATAACTCCTTCACCAAACAAACATGCTCAATTTATGAGAGAAAAAAAAAGAAAGTTTTCTAAAGATCTGTTCATTGTCACAGTAATCACGTGTGCTGCTCTTCTGAAGTCTGGACTGAAGAGGTTCTGCTTACAATCTCAAAAAAACCTTGCATCTTTTCAAGTTTTCATCATGTCGGGGAATGGTTGTCACGTGATCTGTACCGTTTTTATTATCAGAATGTGCAGAATATTATGCTGTTATTATGTTATAAGTGTTATTATGCACTTCTGAAAAAAGACTGAGACAGAAGAGGTTCTGTGAGTTTAGAAAGAGCTCGTTTGTGTGACGGTAAACTGATGATGATATTTGTTAATGAAGAGAAATGATGAGATGGGCATGAAAAATCATCAGGAGCGGGCTGAAATACTCAAGTCAGTTTTATGTGTATTTCATGATACATATTGTTCCAATATTGTTGCTTTACAGAAATTCAACCATAAAACATTGAGTAAAAAAGACAAAGGCGACAGTGGCAGGAAAACCTGTCTATAGGCGAGGAACACTGAATGATGTGTAGTTTTAGTCATTTTGTTATGTTGGATTTTTTATATGCATTTTGATTTTTATTTATTATTATGAATTTTTATTTCAGTTTTAGTTACTTAGTTTACTTCAACTTAAACCTCTTTGATTTCAATTCTTTCCTAATTGTTGTTTCATTGTTTTTTAATCTAATATTTTTATTTTATTGCAACTATAGGCACTTTATGAACTCATAACCTCTTAAGACCCGAGAAAAAAATGTAGGAATTTTAAAAAAAAAATAGTTTAGAGCATTAGAATAATGTAAAAAAAAAAAAAAAAAAAAAAAAAAAAAAAAAATTAAAAGACATGAATGAACATGCATAGGCAAAAACAATAGATTTTTTTAAATCACCAATACATTTTTAGTTTAAGATTTCTTTTTTGTACCAAACTTGTATAAAGATGATTCTCAGCTATGTTATAACAGAATGATTCAATACCTTTTTTCTTTCTGCAAAATGTGTGTAAAATGGCCATAAACGGGTTTCTCGTTATATACAATGTGTCTATAAACTAAATCAAATTTGCATATTAATGTGTTTTTGGGGCAACGTGTAATGAAAAAAGAAGTGTAATAATGGGAGTAATAATTTACACGATTTTCATAATAATATATAATATTTCATAGACTATTGAAATATAATTTATTTCCCTATTCATTTGTTATGTCTACCAAAATGCGTAATAAACATGCTTTTAGTCCCGTGTCCTCATATGAGAATGTTTATGAAATCAACGTCCTGTTTCATAACAGAAAGTCCGATTTTGATTTGAAACCCCATAACATTTTTCTGAGATGTTGATTTATGACACATAGTTTTAAAATTAGATTTAAATGATAATTTCAAAATGTTATCATATTTCCATAAGAGTGTCACTAAATTAATTTCAGACATTTTTGAAGAGCAAGGAGAGAAAGTGGTGATGGTGAAACATCCAATAATTTAGTATCTCTGTAAAGCCCTGAATGTGTTCTGTACAGCATGTGAGGTCTCAGAGAAATACACTACAATATAATGTCCTCACATGAGGCCGCAGGCTCTTAAGAGGTTAAAATGTACCTTGTACGCAATTTCACTTTGAATAAAAGCATCTACATTTTTTTTTTTATTAATAGTTTTAGTTAACAGTAACAACACTTACACACAAATTAACTTTAGAAAATTTATGCTTATGAAAAATTCTACTCAGCTGGTTTGGAAACAGTGTCTTATGGGAACAAGTGAACTGCAGCTGCACGTTTATCTCTCTCTCGATGGAGTTCTCAGTTCAATCAAATCTAATTTAAAGCTGATGTCATTTTAGCTGTAGTCTTTTCACTTAACCCCTCATCAATCAGTCTGTCTGAGCCTCCAGACATGGGGTGTGTTTCCTAATACAAGCGCTATATAAATGCATCATCCATCATTCAATACACTTGTGGTTAGACACAGTTTCTTTTTAGTACTGTATGACATGTGGACTTATGCAAATCATGCTCTTGAGCAAAATAGCTTTTAACAATAAAAAAAATATTTGATCAGTTGATGTTATAATATTGAACCAACATGGCTCAAATTACGAAGCTACTATGGTCTCAGGAAACACTGCCTAGTTATTTCATGCATCACATCCTGGCATTTAAGCACTAGAACTATTGTTCTGCTGATTTTTATGGGAAAGTAGCACTGAAATCAACCAATGGCTTGAATTTGGGGCTGGAGAGAGTTGTGTGTTGACTGGTTCTCGCCATTGAATATAGCCATGAGTATGAATATAGATGCTGGAATGGCGTTAAGAAGAAAATAAACAAACAAAAAACACTGCTAGTGCTAGTATCATGGTGCATGTCCAAAACGCCAAAAAATGAAATAATGTCCAAAAAACATGACATCAGAAACTAAAGTAGCTCAGAGCAGAACTGCTGTCTGTTCTCACCAGCCACTGCTGACCAGTGTTACCAAACCCCTCCCACTCTTAAAAATAAAGGTGCTTCACGATGCCAAAGAAGAACCTTTTTGTCTAAATGGTTCCATAAAGAACCTTTAACATCTGAAGAACCTTTCTGTGTCACAAAAGGTTCTTTGTGGTGAAAGAAGGTTCTTCAGATTATAAAAAGGTAAGAAAGAGATGGTTCTTTGACTGAATGGTTCTTTGTGGAACCAAAAATGGTTTTTCTATGGCATCGCTTGAAGAACCTTTTGAAGCACCTTTACTTTTAAGAGTGCACCCTCAAAAGTCTCCAAAAATGAAAAGAAAGTAAATACAGGTAAAGGTAAAGGAAAGTATATATATATATATATACACTTTACAAATGATGACAGTATAAAAAATATATCACAAAAGATGAAGTAGGCCTATAACAAAAAAAAAAATCTGAAGTGAAAGTGTAACTCTACACGTGTCACGGTGCACACAGCAGGGAGGAACAAGGACACGCAGACGAGGACATAAACTCAAATAATAGTCTTTAATAAGACATCAGGGCTAGACAAGGCAAGGCTGACAGACAAGATACACTGGGAGTAACGAGTAGACCAGACAAAATCAAACTGAACAGACAGGACCATAAATACACAGGTAAATCATAGATAACGAGACAAGGACACGGACAGGAACCCTCAGGACAGACACGGACAGGAACACAGGACGGGGACCTTCAGAGCAGAACAGACAGACAGGGAGCTGGGAGCTCAGGAGGCCATGGCAGTTGGTCTTTCATGGCCGTAGCCTCGTCCCTCGGCCAGGCCACTCCAGCCGGAACCCTTCTACCCCCCAAAAAAATTTCCCTGGGGAAGTTAGGGGGTATCAGGAGCCCTCCGGCGCTAGACAGACAGGAACAGGACAGGGACAGGACAGCCCTCCAGGGCTAAATAGACAGAAAGGACAGCCCTCCAGGGCTAAACAGACAGGAACAGGACAGCCCTCCAGGGCTAAATAGACAGGAACAGGACAGCCCTTCAGGGCTAAATAGACAGGAACAGGACAGCCCTCCAGGGATAAACAGACAGGAACAGGACAACCCTTCAGGGCTAAACAGACAGGAACAGGACAGCCCACAGGAACAGGAAGCCCTCCTGGGCGAGCTAGGAAGCTGAGGCTTCTTCTGGGCATGACATGACATCAGGGGCCCTCACAGGGTCCCTCAGCAACCGCTTCCACTTCCACGACAAGGGGGCAGGCGGCTAGCATGGCCTCCGCGGCCACAACAAGAGGAGCTGCCTGTCCCAGACGAGTCTCCGTGGACAAGACTAGACAAGACTTGATTAAAATGTTCCTGTGGGCACAAAAAGACAAACACGGCTCTCCTGGCCATGACGTGTGGACTGGATCCACGGGGCTAGGGTTAGCGGCGGCCGGCGGGCATGAGTCAGCGGCGATCCGGCGGGCATTGAGTCAGAGGCGGGCATTGAGTCAGATGCGGGTCGGTGGGCATTGATCTCCCGCGAACGGCGGGCCTGGGGGAGCGGCAACCCGGGAACTAGAGAACCAGCTGGCGGGCTTGGGATAGCCACAGCCGGTGGCGGATATCTCCCGCGATCGGCGGGCATGAGGGCTCGCGGCCAGCGGACTCGCTTGCCGCGAGAGACAAAACACAGGAACAAAACAAAAACTAGAAAAAACAAACAAAACAAAACGAGGTGAAGGGGCTCCGCTTACGGTTAGGTCTGGTCTTCTGTCACGGTGCACACAGCAGGGAGGAACAAGGACACGCAGACGAGGACGTAAACTCAAATAATAGTCTTTAATAAGACACAGGGCTAGACAAGGCAAGGCTGACAGACAAGATACACCGGGAGTAACGAGTAGACCAGACGAAATCAAACTGAACAGACAGGACTATAAATACACAGGTAAATCATAGATAACGAGACAAACACAGCTGGACACAAATTAACTAATGACACTTAACGAGGACAGGAAACAAACCAAATATGGACACAAGAGGCGGAAACACATGACACACACAACAGAACTGAATGAGTAAATTCTTCCTGTGATCTGCAAGCACATCAAACATGATGTAAAGACACAAAAGACACATAATGTTGGGCATTTGTTTCATGTCACCAAAGTGCATCCCTGTCCTGCTCAAATACAACAGATGAGAAATATGATTTTCCAAAAACAAAACCTTTATTCATACAAACTTATTTCAGTCAGCACACTCTATTACTACAAAGTAAGTGTAAAATACTGCATCCCAGCACACATGACACGATGATGCACTGTGTCTCTCGGTATCTGGTTGACATGATTGTGCATGAATTGTGGTATAACTTTTGTGTCTGTGGTTAAAACAAGATGTTCATGAGTAGTTGGTGCCCTGATGTAATCATATATTTTCTCCGCCATCTTGATGCTTATAATTAAATGGTGGTGTGTGTCATCATATCTGAATGGCAGATGTACTGATGTGTGTTCACTGTGCAGACTCGTTAGGCGCGTTCGTCGACTTTAAGCACAGAATGGCCAGTGTATGACATCAAAGTACCGTGAGAGCGATAAGAGAGCCGACGGATCCTATGCTTTCGAATGGCTCTCGCGGTACTTTGATGTCATCAACATCTTTGCTTGGATCATTCTGTGCAGCGCTGCTTAAAGTCGAACGCGCCTATTGATAGTTTTCAGTCATGTGACCGGCTCGAAGACCTGGAGGGCAAAACATTCATAGAACTGCTGTACAAACGTGTCAATTTTTCATCTGTGTCCCAGCCGCAAATATTTTGATCACCTCTCAAAAGAATAAAACAAAGGTATTTCTGAACAAAATGCAAGTTTTGGCCATTTGCAATCCATATTAAGCACCCGCGGCAATATTTCAATCATAAACAGTGCGACAAAACGTTGTATAAACACTTAAAGTGCCTTAATATATTTAAAACAATAACATTAAAAGATCAAATTCAGTAATCACCACATTAATGATGCATAGTTTACATGATGAGGCTGGGAACATGAACGCAATCCGCTTAACGGTTCAGTGTTTTCCTTCTAATGTTTTCTATGGGAAGCCATTTAATGTGAAACTTTGCACATTGTGTTTATATTCTCATCTTCTTGCCTGTACAAAATATACATCATCAATAAGGTGTCCACTGAATCTCGCCTTTTAATATCTGCGTTTTACTACATTATTACTTGATGCAATCTGCGTAAAAATAGCTGGCGGTCAGTGGAGCAAAGCTTGGTTTTGCCCTCCAGGGGGCGCTCCTATAAGAGTGTGACGTCATGTGAAAACTATCAATAGGCATGATTGAGAGCAAACGTGAGAGGCCTAGGGTGTGGCCAAGTAAAAAATAAAAAATCTCCAAAAAAAATCGCTATTTTTATTTAAATATAGCTAAAATAGCTCCTTGTCGCAAAAAAATCTAAAAAGTCACAGCAACAATTAGAAAGTTACGGTGCCCGGGAGGGCCCGTCTTCGGTTCACTTAGTTTTGTCATGGCCATGAGATATTAATTTGTGGGAACGTCATATTAACTCGTGGGAACGTGATAATATGTCGTGGCCACGAGATCGTTTTGTCGAGGTAACGACATATTTTTCTCGTGGCCACGAGTTTAATGCATAAACAAACCTACGTGATTATAGCAACCCGGAATTATCAGGGATTCACTAATATTTTATTTTGAATTAAGAAATTGTTATTTTAATTATTATAGAAATTATTACATAATTAAATTATTACATTGACCATATGCTACCGGACTGTAGGCAATTGTACGCGATGTACACAGCATTCAAGTTTATCATGAATAGGCTAAATGTTACATAAAGTACATAAAATAAAACATTTTTATCCATCCCACAGTCTTGCTAGCTATGTGTGTCCATTAACTGATCGTCTTTTTCCGTAATATTTTGTATATTATTATTATATTATTACATTATTATTATTAGCCTATTGTTATATTTTTATATTTGTTTTTTCCCTTCATTTCGATGTTTTTACATAACGTTCTGACCAGTTTTGTAAATAAGCCTACTGTAAATGCTCGACATAAAGCTTTGATTATGCTGACTGGAATTTATAGCCTAGGCTATTGGAAATATAGTTTAAAGGTTGAATTTAACATATATTTATTTTTCTGCGAATTAATAATTATTAATGTTATAGCCTACTGCCTATGTTTCGTTGAGGAATGAATCATTCACGTAGTTTCATTTGTAAATGTAAACACAACACACTCATTTATCATCACGCACTGGCATAAATAGCCTACAATCATAAAGTATTGACATAATTCAGGCGTTTACAGTAATTGCAAAATATATGGTAGCAAATAGCATAATTATACAGAACGTTAATTAGGTAAAGCCATACACGAATTGAAAGGGGAAATAATAAAATATTATATATGAAAAAAATATAAAAATATAGCCCTAACAACATAATAATAATATACAAATATTAAATGAAATGTTTAACGTTAATAAAAAAATGTATTCATCTCTGATAATACCGGGTTGCTTTGGTCACGTAGGTTTGTTTATGCATTAAACTCGTGGCCACGAGAAAAATATGTTGTTCCCTCGACAAAAACGATCTCATGGCCACGACATAATATCACGTTCCCACGACTTAATATGACGTTCCCACGAATTAATATCTCATGGCCACGACAAAACTAAGTGAACCGAAGACGGGCCCTCCCGGGCACCGTAGAAAGTAGCTAAATTTGGCGACAAAATCCCCAAATCGGCCACACTGCTGCTGAGCAGAACTAACTGACTCTTCTGCAGTATTTTCAGACATTTAAATTAATTTTATTACATCTTAGCATGAAAGGATGTTTGCTCAGGTCGTGATATTTACTTTCTGTGGTTTGATCTGGCAGATAGACTCTGTGTCGCAGCTTGTGGACACGACTGACAACGTTATTTAAAGGTGCTGTATGTAGGATTGACACCTAGCGGTTGAACTAGGTATTGCAGTCCAAATTCAAAATATTGGAGACATTTTTTTTCACCCGGCTCCTCCTCCTCAGACTTGATGCACACACAGGTTGCCAGATTAACGTCACCAACAGGAACGAGCGCACATGATGATGAATGAAGTTAAATACGTGGTGTTTTCCGCCAACTGGCAACCCAGGGTGTCGAAATACAATTGGGTAAACTGGCAGTGGGCGGGTTTCACAAACCATAACAAACACAGACATTCCAGGCCATAACACACATTTTCAACGGAGAATCACTGACTGTAGCATTGTTTTTCAGATAAACAAGTATGTTAAATTAGCATGTTTCTTAAATATCTGCAAACATACTATGGTATTTTTATGCTTTAGTAGAGTCAAAAACTTACATACAGCACCTTTAAAGTCAACACGACATCAGAGCTGACCCTGTTTACTCTCATTCTGTGTCATTCATCAAAAAAGTTAAATTTTTTTAATCAAAATTAAATTAGCTACTTTCAACAGTCCCTCTTGCTTTTTCACACATCTCTTCAGACCTTCTGTTGTACCCTGAAACTTGGATGTAAAACGGCTTGCAAATGCTGTTTTTATGTTGATCTCTCTGTATGGTGAATGTCTAATATTGAATTCTGCATGACAAAACTTGACTGAAATTCATATTTGTTTGAAACAGGAGGGATACGCGCTTAAAGAGAAGAGGACACTGCAACGCTGATCATCACTCCAGATCTGAGAGCCAACAGTGCATCTGCGAAAACTGAGTTTAAATGATTTGCCTGCCGATCTGAGTAGAATAAAATACGTTCTCATTTACAGAACCAATCATCATCCATTGGTTTCGGGGGTGTTCCTCCCTGTAAACATGGCGTTAGTGTTGCCTTTCCTGCTTCTGCTTCTGCCAAGTCCTGCCCTGTCCAGCCAACATCTGCAGACAGGAGCTCAGCACGTCTCCAGAGACATCAAACCCCAGCCTATTAAACTTGTTATTTCAGACACATGTGCACAAGATGGGTCCAAAGACAGAGAGCTAGACTTGGATCCCGATTCTCCTCTGGTCTTGACCCATCGGATCCGTCTGGTGCCAGGGTCAGGTTCAGCTTGTGGTCAGTGCGAGATGGACTTCGCAGCCCTGCGTGATCGCATTGAAAGACTGGAGAAGGAGGTGTCTGATCTGAGGGAGAAATGTGGAGGTCCAGAAGGATGCTGCAGCTCCCAACAGAGCAAAGGTAAAGCTCATAGAGTTCCAGACGAGCTTGTCACATCTAGAGCGGTAGTCTAAAATATCCTGAAGCATGTGTTTACAGGATGTCTGGAATCTCTATCCTGACCAATCCTTAAAGGGACAGTGCACCCAAAAATGAAAATTCTGTCATCATTTACTCTCCCTCAAGTAGTTCCAACCCTGTATGAATGTGTTTGTTCTGCTGAACACAAAGGAAGCTATTCTGAAGAATTTGGGAAACAGAGCCGTTCTGGGGTATATTTTTTCCAACCTGGTCTCACAGAATTCCGTGTAATGACCACGGACCCTTTAAACTCCGTATCTGTGGTGGCATCACGGAATTTTGTGATGGGCTCACAGAAGTGATACCAATGTAAGTGTCACCAACGCGATACTGGGAATTTTATCGTCATAATTAAATTATATATTGGGTATCAACATTGCCATTATTGCATATATGTTGGGGTGTGATTTTTCAATGTAAACAGCCACCAGTTTTCTTTATATTACATTACACATTTATGAGCACGTAACCCACCCCTGCCCCTAAACCTACCATTTGTCAATAAAACAGAAGATATTACAGACAGACACAACTACCGTCATAATTTATTCAAAAAGTATTAATGTTCCAAGCCTTCCGAGGCAAAACGATTGATTTGTGAGAGGAATAGACGCGTCTGCCGTAAAGCTCTTCCTATGTGCTGCAGTCTCTGTGCGTAAAGTCAAAAAATGCCACCAGAAGAAGCCTTACGTCAGCTTTGGTTGTGAAATGCCATTGGCTCTTACGTGTCTCGTGACCGATTGCTTCATGCTACGGGATGGGAGTATGTTTTTGAATGAGATGTGAGCGTGTTAACGGAGCGGGATCATTTTCAGCGATTAAAACCTTGTGTTTTACTCTCTTCTTCGTATGGCTTCAGAAGACTTGGAATGCAACACGACTTGTTTGTAATGCTTTTATACTGCTTATTTACTGTCAGTTTTTGCAATAAATACCTGTGACTGCACTTATCTTTGCCTGTTGCGTGTTTTATATTGTTCAGAGGTGGGTAGGTTTAGGGTAGGGGTGGGTTAGGTGCTCCAGTGAAAGTATAAATTTATATACAAATATAACTGCATCAGAGTCAGTCTTTTTACGTGGTCCACACACGTCAATTGAGGCAGCGCTGGTGTTGAACCAGTGGATCCGTGCGTGGACCACGGCTGATGCCTGTCACTGACTTACATTGGTATCACTTCTGTGAGCCCATCACGGAATTATCGGCGATTCTGTGATGCCACCACAGATTCGGAGTTAAGGGTCCGTGGTCATTACACGGAATTCTGTGAGACCAGGTTGATTTTTCCTACTATGGAAGTCAATGGTGCCCCAAAACAGCCTGATTACAAACTTTCTTCAAAATATCTTCCTTTGTGTTCAGCAGAACAAAGACATTCATACAGGTTTGGAACTACTTGAGGCTGAGTAAATGATGACAGAATTTTCATTTTTGAGTGAACTGTCCCTTTAAGGATTTCCTTATAGGAAATATTCAGTTCTAATCAAATCAGATCCTACTAGATAAACTAAAATTATTATTATTATCGGTTTGCTTCAGAATAGGATTCCAAATGTATCTAGTAATAATTAAATTCTCAGGGGATTCATAGAGCATCCTTAATTATCCCATTTAAATCCTTTAGCATTTGTTCCGGATTATCAAAATTCCATAAGCAATCCAATGCATTCAGTTCCTCATGCACAGTACTGCTTATATTCTGGATATCAAAGATTCTGCATCTTTGATACATTACTACTGCACTACTACTACTACTACTACTACTACTAATTGAATATAATAGAATAATAGAATAATAGTGTGTGTGTGTGTGTATTGTGTGTAATGTATAATACTATGTACAGTACCTTATTGTTGTTTGACCCTTTATGTACAGCACTTTGGTCAACTTCTGTTGTTTTTAAATGTGCTCTAGAAATAAACCAAACTTGAAACTTGAATAGAATAGAAAAAAAATGTCCATTCAGGAACCCATGAGAAAATATGTCATCATAGTTTATGTGAACAAGGCAGCTGTTTGTGTAAAATCCTCGAAGGGAAAGCAACATTTGCTGAATCTCATTTCACATTTCACACACTGCAGTCTTATTTCTAACCTCTCTTTTAAACAGTCTCGTTTTCTTGTAAAAATGTTATGTCAATGTCAATGTCCTTTTAATGGATAATTATTAGTCATGTATGCAGAATAAACTCAGTGAATGTGTGAACGGCTGCAGCTGCTCTAGTGAACACAAGATACACAAGATACTGTAGTAAACACAAACGTTCATGTACAGTATGACCATTGCTTCTATGATTAGTTATGAATTTAAACAAAGCGAACAGCAAAATATAAGCAGAAAAAAATATGTACAACACATGAATGTAGTTTTTTTGTTTTGTTTTGTTTATTTTTGTTTTTTTTTTTTCTGAAAAAAAGTAAGAAGAAAAAACAACTGGGGCTGAATTACCATAAAATTAGTGCATATGACTTGTGAACTATATTCCAGTTTAACAGCATGGGCAGGCAGTGATGTAAATCGGTGGGCGGGGCTAAACAAGGGCAGTTATGTGTAGAATCGGTGGGCGGGGCTAAAACAGGCAGTGATGTATAATCGGTGGGCGGGCTAAACAGGCAGTGATGTAGAATTGGTGGGTGGGGCTAAACAGGCAGTGATGAAGATGGTGGGGTGGGGCTAAACAGGCAGTGATGTATAATCGAGGTGGGGGGGGGCTAAACAGACAGTGATGTATAATCGTGGGGGCGGGGCTAAAAAGATAGCGATGTAAATCGGTGGGCTGGGCTAAACAGACAGCGATGTATAATCGGTGGGTGGGGCTAAACAGGCAGTGATGTAAATCGGTGGGCGGGGCTAAACAGTCAGGGATGTAAATGAAACGACAGGTGTAGTGGTGTGATGTCTGATTTAGCTGTTGTGGGGCTAAACAGGCAGTGATGTAGAATTGGTGGGTGGGCTAAACAGGCAGCGATGTAGAATTGGTGGGAGGGGCTAAACAGACAGTGATGTATAATCGGTGGGTGGGGCTAAACAGGCAGCAATGTAGAATCGGTGGGTGGGGCTAAACAGACAGTGATTATATAATCGGTGTTTGGGGCTAAACAGGCAGCAAGAAGAAACGGTGGGGTGGGGCTAAACAGACAGTGATGTAAATAATCGTGGGTGGGGCTAAACAGCAGTGATGTAAAATCGGTTGGGTGGGGCTGAATCAGATAGCGATGTAAATCAGTGGGGCGGGGCTAAACAGACAGCGATGTATAATCGGTGGGTGGGGCTAAAGCAGGCAGTGATGTAAATCGGTGGCGGGGCTAAACAGTCAGCGATGTAAATCGTGGGTGGGGCTAAACAGGCAGTGATGTAGAATTGGTGGGCGGGGCTAAACAGTCAGCGATGTAAATCAGTGGCAGGGCTAAACAGACAGCGATGTAAATCGGTGGGTGGGGCTAAACAGGCAGGATGTAAAATCGGTGGTGGGGCTAAACAGTCAGGGATGTAAATGAACGGCAGGTGTGTGTATGTCTGTTATCTGTTGTGGGGCTAAACAGGCAGTGATGTAGAATTGGTGGGTGGGGCTAAACAGGCAGCGATGTAGAATTGGTGGGAGGGGCTAAACAGACAGTGATGTATAATCAGTGGGTGGGGCTAAACAGGCAGCAATGTAGAATCGGTGGGTGGGGCTAAACAGACAGTGATGTAAATCGGTGGTGGGGCTGAACAGATAGCGATGTAAATCGGTGGGCGGGGCTAAACAGACAGAGATGTATAATCGGTGGGTGGGCTAAACAGGCAGTGATGTAAATCGGTGGGCGGGGCTAACAGTCAGCGATGTAAATCGGTGGGCGGGGCTAAACAGGCAGTGATGTAGAATTGGTGGGGCGGGGCTAAACAGTCAGCGATGTAAATCAGTGGGCAAGGCTAAACAGACAGCGATGTATAATCGGTGGGTGGGGCTAAACAGGCAGTGATGTAAATCGGTGGGTGGGCTAAACAGTCAGGGATGTAAATGAACGGCAGGTGTGTGTGTGATGTCTGTTTATCTGTTGTGGGCTAAACAGGCAGTGATGTAGATTGGTGGGTGGGGCTAAACAGGCAGCGATGTAGAATGATGGTGGGAGGGCTAAACAGACAGTGATGTATAATCGGTGGGTGGGGTTTAAACAGGCAGCAATGTAGAATCGGTGGGTGGGGCTAAACAGACAGTGATGTAAATCGGTGTGGGGGCTGAACAGATAGCGATGTAAATCGGTGGGCGGGGTAAACAGACAGATATGTAAACATCGTGGGTGGGGCTAAAGAGGCAGTGATGTAAATTGGTGGCGGGGGCTAAACAGTCAGTTATGTAGAATTGTGGGCGGGCTAAACAGTCAGCGATGTAAATCAGTGGGCAGGGTAAACAGGCAGTGATGTAGAATTGGTGGGTGGGGCTAAACAGCAGTGACTTAAATCGGTGGGTGGGGCTAAACAGTCAGTTATGTAGAATTGTGGGCGGGCTAAACAGTCAGCGATGTAAATAGTGGGCAGGGCTAACAGGCAGTGATGTAGAATTGATGGGTGGGGCTAAACAGGCAGTGACTTAAACGGTGGGTGGGGCTAAACAGATAGCGATGTAAATCAGTGGGCGGGGCTAAAGGCAGTGATGTAGAATTGGTGGGGGGCTAAACAGGCAGTGATGTGAATCGGTGGGGGGACTAAACAGGCAGTAATGTAGAATCGGTGGGTGGGGATAAACAGGCAGTAATGTAGAAGCAGGCATTGATCTTCTGTGGAGGTGTCTGTGCTTATCCACACTATTACATCATAGAGTACTTTCACAAGCTGTTGCTTTGGCAAACTGGCTTCAATATAAGGTTTATAGACTAAAGCAAAAGTTTAGATTAGCTTTTTTTTCACTCTGACACAGTGTGACCGTGATGATGTTGTTCTTATTTCTCCACAGGTGTGGTCTGTACCACCGTTCGTCCCACGACCGACGAATGTCCTGATGACTGCAGTGACAGGGACGCTGTGTAGATGGAAATGTGTGTGTTTTCAGGATTCAGGGGCCTGACTGCAGTGTGCCCGACTGCCCTGATGACTGCAGCAGCCGGGGCCAATGTGTGAACGGCCAGTGTGTGTGTGACCAGGCTTTACCGGCCAGACTGCTCCTCCAGACATGTCCTGATAACTGCAACGACGGGGCCGCTGGTGAACGCAGGTGTTGTGTGTGATGCGGCTTTACTGGCCTAATGCGGGACACGGGGCTGTTCGGATAACTGTAACAAGCGGGGGCCGCTGTGTAAATGGCAGGTGTGTGTGTGATGCAGGGTTTACCGGGCCTAACTGGGAAACAGGGCTGTCCGGATAACTGTAACAAGCGGGGGCTGTGTGAACGGCAGGTGTGTGTGTGATGCAGAGTTTACCGGGCTAACTGCGGGACACAGGGCTGTCCGGCTAATTGCAATAAAAGGGGCCGCTGTGTGAAGGAAAAATGCGTGTGCGACTCAGGATTCGCCGGTCAGGACTGCTCTGAGACATCCTGCCCGGGGGACTGTATGAAGGGGCCGATGTGTGAACGGACAGTGCGTGTGCAATCCTGGATCTCTGGACCGGATGCTCTGTCAAAACATGTCCAGAGAACTGCAACAATGTGGACAGTGTGTAAACGGCAAGTGTGTCTGTGAGAGCGGCTTTACGGGCCCCGACTGCTCATAGATCTTGTTCTGGAGACTGCAGTGACACGGAGATGCGTCGACGGCCGCTGTGTGTGTGATAGGTTTAACTGGACCAGACTGCTCGGCCAGACTTGTCCCAATGATTGCAATAACAAAGGCAGATGTGTGAACGGGAAGTGTGTCTGTGACGTGGGCTTCTCCGGTCAGGACTGTTCCACCAAAACCTGCCCCAACAACTGCAGTAACAAGGGCCGCTGTGTGGAAGGGCCGCTGCGTGTGCCAGCGTGGTTTCACGGGGCCCGACTGCAGCGAGTGTCAGTCTGGTTTCACAGGAGAAAACTGCGACACTGGTGAGTGATGCATGTGATATAATACTGTATTAGTGAGTACTGCAATAAATGTGTGTAAAAAGTCTGCACATTTAAGTCTCAGCATGGTATCAACTCCTGAAGCTTTAGCATTTGAAGCACCATGTCTCATGGTGTCATAGTAATTATGACACTCACTTCTCATAGGATAAGTCACACTTATGCAAATTAACAGCAAACGGGCAAGTTCAATCACAAGTCATTCTGCAGCCTTCGAAAGTTTGCTGCCCCCTAGTGGGCTGGGCCCCTAATTGAAAACACTGGAATAGAACATGAAAAAGTCACATACTGTGATGGCTGGTGGGAATAAAACTAAATTATAATTAGGGGCTTTCGCACCGGAATTCTCATAGTTCCTAGAACTATTGGTAGGGTTCCTTTTTGGTCTGTTCGCACCGCAGGGACTAGGAACGGTTTAGTTCTAGAAACTCCATATGGGGGACTAAATTAGCTTCTACTTCAGAGTAGGGTCTTAAACAGTTCTATAAGAACTATCAGTGATGTACTTGTATGCTGATTGGCCAAATGCATATGAAACACCGGCCTACCCGGCATTTTAAAAAGCTGAGTAAAAATATTAACTTCACGAACATGGAAAACAGTGATTACGGCATGTACCCGTTTTCTGCAGTATTGTTCTGTTCCTTGATGATAACACTGCAAGTTGTCATTGGAGATTTAGTAACATTTTCTGCTCT
>CM049844.1:38598550-38756050 GCA_027422415.1 Schizothorax lantsangensis
GAGAGCTGGCCATCAGAGGTGTCTGTGTGTGTGTGTGTGTCTGTCTGTGTCTGTGTGTGTGTTGTGTGTGTTGTGTCTGTGGTCTGTGTTGTGTCCTGTCTGTCTGTCTGTCTGTTGTGTGTGTGTGTGTGTGTGTGTGTTGTGGTTGTGTGTGTCTGTGTCTGTGTGTGTGTGTGTGTGTGCTGTGTGTGTGTGTGTGTGTGTGTGTGTGTCTGTGTGTGTGTGTGTGTGTGTGTGTGTGTGTGTGTGTGTGTGTGTTCTGTTGTGTGTGTGTGTGTGTGTGGTGGTGGGTGTGTGTGTGCTGTGTCTGTGTGTGTGTGGTGTGTGTGTGTGTGTGTGTGTGTGTGTGTGTGTGTGTGGTGTCTGTCTGTCTGTCTGTGTGTGTGTGTGTGTGTGTGTGTGTGTGTGTGTGTGTGTGTGTTGTGTGTGTGTGTGTGTGTGTGTGTGTGTGTGGTGTGTGTGTGTGTGTGTGTGTGTGTCTGTGTGTGTCTGTCTGTCTGTGTGTGTGTGTGTGTGTGTCTCTCTGTGTGTGTGTGTGTGTGTGTGTGTGTGTGTGTGTGTGGTCTCTCTGTGTGTGTGTGTGTGTGTGTGTGTGTGTGTGTGTCTGTCTGTGTGTGGGTCAGTGTGTGTTGTGTGTGTGTGTGTGTGTGTGTGTGTGTGTGTGTGTGTGTGTGTGTGTGTCTGTGTGTCAGTGTGTGTGTGTGTGTGTGTGTGTGTGTGTCTGTCTGTGTGTCAGTGTGTGTCATGGCCGTTGGTGAGGAAGGGCAAAAGAAGTTTGCTTATCTTAAAGGGACAGTGCACCCAAAAATGAAAGTCCTGTCATTAATTACTCACCCTCATGTCGTTCCAAACCCATAAGACCTTCGTTCATCTTCAGAGCACAAATTAAGATATTTTTGATGAAATCCGAGAGCTCTCTGAGCCTCCATAGACTGCAATGATCCTAACACGATCAAGGTCCAGAAACATAGCAAGGACATCGTTAAAATAATCCATGTGACATCAGTGGCTCAACTGTAATTTCATACGAATCTACGAGAATACTTTTTGTGTGCAAAGAAAACAAAAATAATCACTTTATTTAACAATTCGTCTCCTCCGCGTCACCCTATAGTGCCATTATGGAGAATATCACATACGTAAACAACGTATGCAATGTATGTACGTGGATACGCTGTTTACGCTTTGATCTACATATGTGAACTATCCCTTTAAAAAAATAATGGCCCCAAACATAGCGACTTAAAAGCTTGTTAGATGTTTTTATGCAAGGCTGCATAGAGTCTGCAGTACAAGAAGTGCACTTTAGCATACTTTTAAAAAGATTTCTTATTGCAGAAATAATATACTTTAAAAGAATATTCATAAGTGCAAACTACATGTAGTGTTACAGGGTGCTTAATTGCATGTTAATTGCAAATAAAAATGTACTTTGAGTTTATATTAAATGGAATTAGCTGAGTTTTAGAGTGCTACTTCAGTACGACTTAAGTACATCTGTATACGTAATTTCCTAATTACTTCTATTATTACACAAACCATGCTGAAATATGATTAAAGTGTACTGCCGAATACTGACAAACATTTCTACTGAGAACACACACACTAAGATTTGAAGTACACTAGCGTGCATTCAATACACTGAAGTAGACTTGTTTTTCTGTAGTGTAACATGTGTTGAGTTGGCACACGCGTGTAGGTGTGTTGAAAGTGCACCCATGTGAGCGGTTTACATGTGTGGAAGAGTATGTGTAATTTATGTAGCGTGTGCTGTGTGCATGCAAGATGTCTGTGCACATGTGTGTGTGATTTACTGCAGTGAATACATGCGTGGAGTGTGTATGAGTCGGTTCATTGTGTTTACAGCTGAAGAATGCAGCATGTCTAAGAGTGTGAAAGGCCTGCAGCTGATAGTGTGTGTGTGTGTGAGTGTGAGTGTGTGTGTGTTTTCTCTCTCTCTCTCTGTGTGTGTGTGTGTGTGTGTGTGTGAGTGTGTGTGTTTCTCTCTCTCTCTCTGTTGTGTGTTGTGTGTGTGGTGTGTGTGTGTGTGTAGGTGTTTCTCTCTCTCTGTGTGTGTGTGTGTGTGTGTGTGAGTGTGTGTGTGTGTGTGTGTGTGTGAGAATGAGTGTGTGTGTGTGTGTGTGTGTGTGTGTGTGTGTTTTCTCTCTCTGAGTGGTGTGTGTGTGTGTGTATTTCTCTCTCTGTGTGTGTGTGTGTGTTGTGTGTGTGTGTGTGTGTGTGTGTGTGTGTGTGTGTGTGTGTGTGTGTGTGTGTGTGTTGTGTGTGTGTGTCATAAACAGAAGGAATTACGTGAGTAAGAAGTGCAGTGTGAGCTGTAATGTCTGTTAACGACTGCCTCCCTCTCACTCTTCCTCTTCAATTAGAGCAGTCTGAGACAGAAGCCCGTTAAAACGGACACTAAACATCTCCACATGTGCGCTCAGCCTGTGGAAACACTGCAGCTCAGTGTTTCTGCATTTTTAAACAAACATTTCGGCCAGTTTTGTTCCCATTCTGAAGTATATAAAGCCAAATGAGTGGATTGTGGTTTAGTGAGATAACTGAGAGAGCTGAATGGCCATCAGCAGTCTAATCATGTCCTGATTAAAAACCGCAAACGAGCAGCTCGTTCTGCTTTTAAACCCAGGAGGCCTCTAATCACGCGTTAATGGAAAGTCGTATACTTCATCATCATCATTATCGGTGAAGTGTTTCAGTGACGTCATTGTGAGCGTTGTTTCTGCACCGTGAGTGTGTTCTGTGGAGCTGATGTGTGTGTTTGTGCTCATATTTACTGTCATCACGTGAGTGAACGAAGCACCATTGCTCTCGCATCTGACCGTTTCAAAAGATCTGGCCTTTCTGACTTCTTCCACCGATATATATGGTCTCCTTTCTCTGTTAGCGATGTCCTTCCAGATGCACTCAAGCCGTCCGTCAGCTATCATGTCCTCCTAATGGTGATGGCAGCACATGGCAGGACTGGACAAAACACTCATGTTTTTCTTCTCCTTCCATTTCTGTAAAAAAATAGCAGTCACACTTTATTTCAATAGTCCATTTTACTAGTTCATATCTGCTGACACTTTATTTTGGTCCCTCAACACACATTCTACTGACTATAGACGGTTTCATCGGGTGCACACACCTGGCCCGAAGTTAACTTCCGGTCTGTGTTTGTTTATTGGTCTGGTTAGTGGCGCCGGCTACAAACGCAGGCAAGGCAAGGCAAGTTTATTTATATAGCACATTTCATACACAGTGGTAATTCAAAGTGCTTTACATAAAAGAAAGTGAAATAATCATTCACAGCAATAAAAACAAGGAATTGAAAATAATAAAACAAGGAATTTTAAAATTATATAGAAATTGATTTAAAATGAAATTTAAAACAGTTAAATAGAAAAGGATAATACATAAAACACAATGCAGTCAGTTCGGACATAGCACAGTGCTCATTCAACAAATGCACAGCTAAATAGATGAGTTTTGAGTCTGGATTTAAATGTGGCTAATGTTTTAGCACATCTGATCTCTTCTGGAAGCTGGTCAGCTGCGGGCGGCATAATAGCTAAAAGCGGACTCCCCTTGTTTTGTGTGAACCCTTGGTATTTCTAACTGACTCGATCCTAATGATCTGAGTGGTCTGTTAGGTTTATATTCAGTGAGCATATCTGCAATATATTTAGGTCCTAGGCCATTGAGTGACTTATAAACGAGTAAAAGTACTTTAAAATCAATCCTAAATGTAACTGGAAGCCAGTGTAAGGACTTGAGGACTGGTGTGATATGCTCAGATTTTCTGGTTCTAGTCAGAATCCTGGCAGCAGCGTTCTGGATGAGCTGCAGCTGTCTAATGGTCTTCTTTGGAAGGCCGGTGAGGAGACCATTACAATAATCCACCCTGCTGGTGATAAAGGCATGAACAAGTTTCTCCAAGTCTTGACTGGAAACAAAACATCTAATTCTTGCAATGTTTTTGAGATGATAGTATGCTGATTTAGTTACTGCTTTGACATGACTACTAAAACTAAGGTCTGTCTCCAGAATCACCCCAAGATTTCTGACTTGATTTTTAGTTGTTTGACTCCTAGAGTCAAGGTATTCATTCACCTTGAGAAATTCATCTTTGTTTCCAAATGCAATGACTTCAGTTTTCTCCTGGTTTAACTGAAGAAAATTTTGGCACATCCAACTGTTAATTTCATCAATGCATTGGCAGAGGGAGTCAATGGGGCTATAGTCATTTGGAGATAAGGCCAGGTAGATCTGGGTATCATCAGCATAGCTGTGATAGGCAATTTGGTTCTTCCTCATTATCTGACTTAGTGGGAGCATATACAGGCTAAACAAGAGCGGTGCAAGAATTGAGCATTGTGGGACTCCGCATGTCATGGACGTCCACTTAGACTTATGCTCTCCTATACTCACAAAATAACCTCTCCCTTCTAAGTATGACCTGAACCATTTGAGTGCCAACCCAGAAAGCCCGACCCAGTTTTCCAGTCTCTCTAGAAGTATGTTATGATCGACAGTGTCAAACGCAGCACTAAGATCTAGTAGTACCAGCACTGATATTTTGCCAGAATCAGAATTAAAGAGAATATCATTTATTATCTTAATGAGTGCTGTCTCTGTGCTGTGATGCACACGGAAACCAGATTGAAAATTATCCAGGTATCCATTTGAGTTTAAGTAGTTGTTCAGCTGATTAAAAACTACCTTTTCAATAATCTTACCTATGAAAGGAAGATTTGATATTGGTCTATAGTTGCTCAACATGGTGTTATCAAGATTGCGCTTTTTCAGAAGGGGTTTAACAACTGCAGTTTTCAGGGAGTTTGGAAGAGTCCCAGAAAGAAGTGAGGTGTTCACCACTTCTAAGAGATCTGCTTCTAAACAGTTAAGCACACTTTAAAAAAGATGTGGGAAGTGTGCCAAGATAGCAGGTTGACGATTTAAGATGCTGTACTATTTCTTCCAAAATTTTGCTATCAATTTGTTTCAAAAACAGACATAGTCACTTCTTTTTGAGATTGTGGTCAAATCTGTGTGACATCTGTATTACAGGAAGATGTGCCAATCTCCTTTCTGATATTACTGATCTTCTCAGAAAAGAAGGAAGCAAACTCATTGCATTTGCTGTCAGAGATTATTTCACTGGGAATCTGACTTGGGGGGGTTTGTCAGTCTCTCAACAGTAGCAAAAAAGTGATGAGTAATGAAGTTGGGCTCAGGTTGTTGTGCTGTGGGATTTGTTTCCCATACATTTATTTATTTGTGGCGACCCGCCACGATATCAAAACTGACCGTTTTTCCAAAAGGCTTCATTGAATAAACATGAGCACGTACTATACGTTTAAAAATCAAAACGAGGCGCTTGAAAATTTTCAATGTCATCTTATTATTATATAACCTGATAAAGCAGCGTTTGTTAGCTCAGCGCTGCTTTGTCTACAGCCGCTCCTGCATTAAAGCGCCTCCTGCTGGCAGAGAATAAATTTGCATGTTTCAATAAATCCGTCTGATTGACGCAGCAAACATATTTTACTTATCAAAAATAATCTACTCTAGAGGGACTTTTCTGTTGTTATTGATTCTATTTGGAAGTCTACCGGAATTTAAGTTAGGGCCACAAAAGCGCACATGCGCAGTAACGTTTGTTTATGTTGTTGCCGTTGAAACGGTCTATAAGTAACTTTTCAACTACGTCGGCTAACTCTCATTAGAGTATTAGTGGACTGATCATCAAAGAAAACTTCAGAATGACCATAGCACTCTTTTAGATTAAAAAGCCTTTATTATCAGATGGCTACATCCAAGAAATCTAAAACCTCTTCAATGCGTTTCGGCACATGCCTTCCTCAGGGAGAGCAAACAACAAACTTAGCTTATTAGCTTATGTGCAGTAGTTGCAAAATTGTCTAAAGTGCCCTAGTAAAAAGTAATATATGTAAAATACATTTATTTCATACTGAGTAAAGTTCAAATCTACTAATATATTTACTGACATATCGCTCGAAGCTTACTGATATAAAAATTATAATTAAACTTTATTTGGAGTACTACTTGTGCACAATGCATAATATTTTAATATTAAGCCTAAATGTGTTTTAATGTCACTATTGATTGTATGATTTTTGAATAATATCAGTCATGCGAGATATTTAAAGTGTACTTGAGGTATACTTGCAGTAGTTCCATTTTATCACAATCAAAATATACTTCAGTATATATTTAGTTGTACCTCAGCAGTATTTCCGCACAATTAAAGTGCATTAAGTACCAAATTATTTCCAATTTAGCAGACTTTAAGGATGCCAGTTAAATATACTAAAAGCACAATTGCATGGTATTTTATCAAGTACATAAATACTTGTATTTGTAGTATACTTAGCATGAAATAAATATATTTTAAATACATTTTAGTGTTTTTATTTTTCACTGGGGTGGACTATTGAAATAAAGTTTAACACAAGTAGCTTAGCTAGTTTTTCTGAAAATAACATGAGTAGAGTTTGTCAGATTCAGATTCTAATGCAACTTTGTATTCTTGTTTAACCCATTTAATCCAAAAATTTTCCCAGACATGAAAATATCCAAATGATGTGTCATAAGTAACCCTTTGAAATAATCAATTTTTTTTTTTTTTTTTTTGGAAAAGTGTGTGAAAAATTGTGTTTTATAGTCGGTCACAATTGTGGGATAATGTGAGTACTGAAATAACATATTTCTGCAGTCATAAAAATTGTTATATATCTTAGCTCAGCTATTTTAAACTGTTTGATCACATTCTAGGGTTATTATTATGCATAAAAAAACTTTATGCAACATTGATAGGAACACTGAGATAAAAAACAAAAAACACAGCCATCGACGCATTTCAAAATTGTTACTTTTTGTAAAATATAACATCGAATTTTTATATTAGTGCTACGAGCATTACAACATCATTATTGTAAATTGTTTTGTAACATTTGATTTTTTAATTTAGTGCAATATTTTGTCAAAAGTGTACCAAGTTTCATGCTTTTATGAAAAAGTGAACTTTATTTTAACATATCACCTGGACTATCAGGGATTTCCAGACTGGTTCATGCTGGAACTGGTCTGGTTGGTAGAGCAGCTCTTTCTGTACATACCGGTGCAACCATCAGATGTAGTGTACGATGTGTTTCGCTCTTATGCCAAACGTTACGTTCTCCTCTGATGCTCATTAATGTGGGCTGCAGAACACATTACGGGTTAGACCCTGGCTTGCTCTCAAACCAAAAAAGGCCTGCTCTCTGATCCGTGAGCAGGCCTTTCTACCCAAGCCTTGATCTCTGCCCCGCCACAGATGGTAAACTGATCCCAGATCTGACGTACTCGCCTGGCCGATGAAAAGAGGAGCTGAGTGGTTCGTCCAGATCACGTGAGCTTCCATTACTCTGAGTCCTGATCTTTTCTCACCTCTTCAGAGCGGGCGAGCTGAACTTCAGTCGGATGAGCTGCTGGAAAGCATTATCCAGCACGGCTCCGTGTCTCACCCCGTGACCTGCTGCAGTCCAGTCCCTGCGCTGTGCTCCGATGGCCTGAGAAATTCTTCAGCTAAATCCTTAGCCTCATGTGAGATGCATACAGACCAATCAGACCACTACAAACCGGCTCTCACATGGTCATCGCATTACTACAGATAGAGAAGTCCAGGTCAAAGGGCAAAAGGGTAAGAGGTAATAGAGGTCAAATGAGCCTCTGAGGAATTCCGGTGCATACTGAAACACAGGAACATTTCCCACCATCTCCTCTGAATAATTAAGTATGCATGCTGTGATGCTCAGCTGATCTAGTTTGAGTGCTAGACCTGTACCTGTCTTGACCACTACTTATAGTACACACTAAAAAAAATGGTGCTAAAATTGGTTCTTGGCTCGTAATCATAGGGGAACCACTTTTGGTGCTATATAGCACCATATCTTTAAAGGTGATATACAGCACCTTGGTCAAATGGTGCTATGTAGAACCATAAGAGGTGCCATATTGCATTGTATTTCTTCAACAAAAATGGTGCTAAACTGCACCAACAGTGGTTCTTTGGCTCTTAAAGAACCTTTAAAGGGGCTTAACAGGTTCTTTGTATGGCAGTGGTGCTATATAGCACCTTAATCACCCCAAAGAACCACTGAAGAACCATACAGGAGCTTAACCGGTTCTGTATATGGTAGCGGTGCTATATAGCCCCTCAGTCATGCCAAAGAACTGGTGAAGAACCACTGAAGCACCATGATTTAGTGCTATACAGCACCAAAAGTGGTTCCCCTATGATTACGAGCCAAAGAACCACTTTTAGTGCTATATAGCACCATTTTTTTAGAGTGTAGTTTATATTTCATTTATGTCCATTTCTATGTTTAGGTTTGAATAAGTTACATCTACTCCTATAAAGCAGAGCTTTGAAATAGTACTGTATATCTGTTCGCTCAAATACATGTAGACAGGGCCGGAAACTGACATTTTGCCAAACCTGCCAATGGCTGCTGACTTCAGTAAATTTACCAGCCATAAATATTTTACACTATTTTACAGTTGGTGTACTTGCAGTGTACTTATCCAAGAAAGTACTGGGTAATATAAAGTACCTACATGGGTTAAGGTTAGGTTTAGGGGTAGGTTCAGGGTTAGTTATTAACCAGTTATTGTGATTGCTATAATAAGTACATAGTATGTACTTGTATGCAGAACAGGACTGCAAAATAAAGTGATACAAATATTTTAACTGGCTATGAAACTATATGCAAAAAAAAAAAAGGCAGAACAAATTTGGGAAAACACATCTGTTTGGTATTCTTCTTGTTATTATTATTTATTATTATTATTATTATTATTTAATTAAATTACACAAATTAAACAAATCATTAAAGAAAAAAATACTATAATGCTTATAAAGATAAACTATAAAGTATTTCATAATTCTTAATTTATACAATAATTATTAGTCGTTGTAGTAGTAGTATAACAACAGTACAATTACAATTGTAATATTTATGGTTGTTGTTTTCTTTTTCTTTACTTTCAAACATTAAACCATAGAGTTTTTATTTTGGTGTAAACATTTATAAAACAATTCTCTTTACAAAATTTTAAAGATATTTGGCACATGTTGCATATATATATGCTGCTGACCAAAACATATTCAAGTTACAGTTATATAACAAATAGGGGATTAAATTACACACTCTGAGCTTAAATTTTTCAAGGGAGCATAAGTAATTGGACAGTTGACTCAAAAGTAATTTCATGGACAGATGTGGGCTATTTCTTCATTATTTCTACATCAATTAAGCAGGTAAAAGGTCTGGAGTTGATTCTAAGTGTGGAAGCTGTTGCTGTGAACCACATCATGTGGTCAAAGTATCTCTCCATACAAGAGAAACAGTCCATTGTTAGGCTTCAAAAACAAAAATACATCAGAGAGTGATAGCAGGAACATTAGGAGCCAAATCAACAGTTTGGTGCATTCTGAGAAAACAAGAACACACTGGTGAGCTCAGAAACATGCAAAGACCTGGACGTCCACGGAGGACAACAGTGCTGATGATCGGAAAATCATCTCCATGGTGAAGAAAAACCCTTTCACAACATCCAGCCAAGAGAAGAACACTCTCCAGGAGACAGACGTGTCTACAATCAAGAGAAGTCTTCACCAGAGCAAATACAGAGGCTTCACCACAGGCTGCAAACAAGGCCAGGTTAGACTTTGCCAAAAAAAAACATCTAAAGAAGCCTGAGTACTTCTGGAAAAGCATTCTTTGGACAGATAAAATTAAGATCAACCTGTACCAGAATGACGGGAAGAAAACAGTATGGAGAAGGCTCATGATTCAAAGCATCAAATGTGAATCATGGAGCAGTGTGATCATGAGCTGCATGGCTTTAGTGGCTCTGGGTTACTGCTGTTTAGTGATGATGAGACAGAAGACACAAGTGTTTCGTGATGATGAGACAGAAGACAGAAGTGTTTAGTGATGATGAGACAGAAGACAGAAGTGTTTAGTGATGATGAGACAGAAGACAGAAGTGTTTAGTGATGATGAGACAGAAGACAGAAGTGTTTAGTGATGATGAGACAGAAGACAGAAGTGTTTAGTGATGATGAGACAGAAGTGTTTAGTGATGATGAGACAGAAGACAGAAGTGTTTAGTGATGATGAGACAGAAGTGTTTAGTGATGATGAGACAGAAGACAGAAGTGTTTAGTGATGATGTGACAGAAGTGTTTAGTGATAATGAGACAGAAGACAGAAGTGTTTAGTGATGATGAGACAGAAGTGTTTAGTGATGATGAGACAGAAGTGTTTAGTGATGATGAGACAGAAGACAGAAGTGTTTAGTGAGTGAGACAGAAGTGTTTATGAGATGAGACAGAAGTGTTTAGTGATGATGAGACAGAAGTGTTTAGTGATGATGAGACAGAAGTGTTTAGTGATGATGAGACAGAAGACAGAAGTGTTTAGTGATGATGAGACAGAAGACAGAAGTGTTTAGTGATGATGAGACAGAAGTGTTTAGTGATGATGTGACAGAAGTGTTTAGTGATGATGAGACAGAAGTGTTTAGTGATGATGTGACAGAAGTGTTTAGTGATGATGAGACAGAAGTGTTTAGTGATGATGAGACAGAAGACAGAAGTGTTTAGTGATGATGAGACAGAAGACAGAAGTGTTTAGTGATGATGAGACAGAAGTGTTTAGTGATGATGAGACAGAAGACAGAAGTGTTTAGTGGTGATGAGACAGAAGACAGAAGTGTTTAGTGATGATGAGACAGAAGTGTGTCCGCCATCAGTTCGTAGCAGTGAATGAAGAGGTATCATATCGATCACAAGTGCAGTATGGAGTTCCTCAAGGCTCAGTACTAGGGCCGTTACTTTTCACGCTTTATATGTTACCCTTGGGAAATATCATTAGGAAACACGGGGTTAGCTTTCACTGTTATGCTGATGATACTCAGCTCTATATTTCTTCACGGCCTGGTGAAACACACCAAATTGAGAAACTTATGGAATGCATAGTCGATATAAAAAACTGGATGACGAGTAATTTCTTACTGCTAAATTCTGAAAAAACAGAGGTGTCAATTATCGGACCTAAAACCCCCACAAGTAATAACCTAGAACACTGTCTAACACTTGATGGCTGCTCTGTAAATTCTTCGTCATCAGTCAGGAACCTAGGTGTGCTATTTAATAGTAATCTCTCCTTTGACAGCCACGTTTCTAGCATTTGTAAATCTGCATTTTTTCATCTTAAAAATATATCTAAACTGAGACCTATGCTCTCAATGTCAAATGCAGAAATATTAATTCATGCGTTTATGACCTCAAGGTTAGATTATTGTAATGCTTTATTGGGTGGTTGTTCTGCACGCTTAATAAACAAATTACAGATGGTTCAAAATGCAGCAGCTAGAGTTCTTACTAGAACCAGGAAGTATGACCACATTAGCCCGGTTCTGTCAACACTGCACTGGCTCCCTACTAAACATCGTATAGATTTTAAAATCTTGTTAATTACTTATAAAGCCCTGAATGGTTTAGCTCCTCAGTACTTGAGCGAGCTCTTATCGCATTATAGTCCTTCACGTCCGCTGCGTTCTCAAAACCCTGGCCATTTGATAATACCTAGAATATCAAAATCAACTGCGGGCGGCAGATCTTTTTCCTATTTAGCGCCCAAACTCTGGAACAATCTACCAAACACTGTTCAGGAGGCAGACACACTCTGTCAGTTTAAATCTAGATTAAAGACCCATCTCTTTAACCTGGCGTACACATAACACACTAATACACTTCTATTATTCAAATCCGTTAAAGGATTGTTAGGCTGCATTAATTAGATCAACCGGAACCGGGAACACTTCCCATAACACATGATGTACTTGTTACATCGTAAAAAGATTGACATCTACGCTAATATTAGTCTGTTTCTTTCTTATTCCGAGGTCACTGCATTCACCAGATCAGATGGTGGATCAGCACCTAGAGACGACCTCTACAGCCCTGAACGTCAGCGGAGACCAGGACACCTAGATGAGCCCCAGAGACAGACCCCCAGTGAGGACCCCGTCACCTAGACAGCCATCAGGAAAAGACCTCGGGAACCAGTTGAGCCCTCCAATCTGACTTTGCAGCAGTTGGAATTTAACTGCTGTGTCGTCTGGCCAGAGGAGAAATGGCCCCCGACTGAGCCTGGTTTCTCCCAAGGTTTTTTTCTCCGTTCTGTCACCAATGGAGTTTTGGTTCCTTGCCGCTGTCGCCTCTGGCTTGCTTAGTTGGGGACACTTCATTTCCAGCAATATCGTCGACTTGATTGAACAGAAACTTTTTGAACTGAACTGAGCTGGACGATGCCAGGCTTTCCTGTAGCCCAAATGGTAGAGCATGGCGCTAGCAACGCCAAGATCATGGGTTCGATTCCCAGGGAAAGCAAGAGCTGACAAAAATGTAAAACTGTAACTTGAATGCAATGTAAGTTGCTTTGGATAAAAGCGTCTGCTAAATGCGTAAATGTAAATATATCACTGAATTCAACAATGAATTCAACAAGCCTTTAACTGAAAATTGAGTGTTTAATCTTGTCATTTTACATTATTGACACTATTTTCCCATTTTGATATTGTGCAGTTGCTTTGACACAATTTGTATTGTTAAAAGCGCTATATAAATAAAGGTGACTTGACTTGACTTTAGTGATGATGAGACAGAAGTGTTTAGTGATGATGAGACAGAAGTGATTAGTGATGATGAGACAGAAGTGTTTAGTGGTGATGAGACAGAAGACAGAAGTGTTTAGTGATGATGAGACAGAAGTGTTTAGTGATGATGAGACAGAAGTGTTTAGTGATGATGAGACAGAAGACATAAGTGTTTAGTGATGATGAGACAGAAGTGTTTAGTGATGATGAGACAGAAGACAGAAGTGTTTAGTGACGATGAGACAGAAGACAGAAGTGTTTAGTGATGATGAGACAGAAGTGTTTAGTGATGATGAGACAGAAGACAGAAGTGTTTAGTGACGATGAGACAGAAGACAGAAGTGTTTAGTGATGATGAGACAGAATACAGAAGTGTTTAGTGATGATGAGACAGAAGTGTTTAGTGATGATGAGACAGAAGACAGAAGTGTTTAGTGATGATGAGACAGAAGTGTTTAGTGATGATGAGACAGAAGTGTTTAGTGATGATGAGACAGAAGTGTTTAGTGATGATGAGACAGAAGTGTTTAGTGATGATGAGACAGAAGACAGAAGTGTTTAGTGATGATGAGACAGAAGACAGAAGTGTTTAGTGATGATGAGACAGAAGTGTTTAGTGATGATGAGACAGAAGTGTTTAGTGATGATGAGACAGAAGACAGAAGTGTTTAGTGATGATGAGACAGAAGTGTTTAGTGATGATGAGACAGAAGACAGAAGTGTTTAGTGATGATGAGACAGAAGACAGAAGTGTTTAGTGATGATGAGACAGAAGTGTTTAGTGATGATGAGACAGAAGACAGAAGTGTTTAGTGATGATGAGACAGAAGACAGAAGTGTTTAGTGATGATGAGACAGAAGACAGAAGTGTTTAGTGATGATGAGACAGAAGACAGAAGTGTTTAGTGATGATGAGACAGAAGACAGAAGTGTTTAGTGATGATGAGACAGAAGTGTTTAGTGATGATGAGACAGAAGACAGAAGTGTTTAGTGATGATGAGACAGAAGACAGAAGTGTTTAGTGATGATGAGACAGATGTTTAGATGATGAGACAGAAGACAGAAGTGTTTAGTGATGATGAGACAGAAGACAGAAGTGTTTAGTGATGATGAGACAGAAGACAGAAGTGTTTAGTGATGATGAGACAGAAGACAGAAGTGTTTAGTGATGATGAGACAGAAGACAGAAGTGTTTAGTGATGATGAGACAGAAGACAGAAGTGTTTAGTGATGATGAGACAGAAGACAGAAGTGTTTAGTGATGATGAGACAGAAGACAGAAGTGTTTAGTGATGATGAGACAGAAGTGTTTAGTGATGATGAGACAGAAGACAGAAGTGTTTAGTGATGATGAGACAGAAGACAGAAGTGTTTAGTGATGATGAGACAGAAGACAGAAGTGTTTAGTGATGATGAGACAGAAGACAGAAGTGTTTAGTGATGATGAGACAGAAGACAGAAGTGTTTAGTGATGATGACAGAAGTGTTTAGTGATGATGAGACAGAAGACAGAAGTGTTTAGTGATGATGATGACAGAAGACAGAAGTGTTTAGTGATGATGAGACAGAAGTGTTTAGTGATGAAGACAGAAGTGTTTAGTGATGATGAGACAGAAGTGTTTAGTGATGATGAGACAGAAGACACAGAAGACCACAGAAGACAGAAGTGTTTAGTGATGAGACCACAGAAGCAGACCCGTTTGGCCGTTTGATAATACCTAGAATATCAAAATCAACTGCGGGCGGCAGATCGTTTTCCTTTTTAGCACCAAAACTCTGGAACAATCTACCAAACACTGTTCGGGAGGCAGACACACTCTGTCAGTTTAAATCTAGATTAAAGACCCATCTCTTTAACCTGACATACACCTAACACACTAATACACTTCTATTATTCAAATCTGTTAAAGGATTGTTAGGCTGCATTAATTAGATCAACCGGAACCGGGAACACTTCCCATAACACATGATGTACTTGTTACATCGTAAAAAGATTGACATCTACGCTAATATTAGTCTGTTTCTTTCTTATTCCGAGGTCACTGCATTCACCAGATCAGATGGTCGATCAGCACCTAGAGACGACCTCTACAGCCCTGAACGTCAGCGGAGACCAGGACACCTAGATGAGCCCCAGAGACAGACCCCCAGTGAGGACCCCGTCACCTAGACAGCCATCAGGAAAAGACCTCGGGAACCAGTTGAGCCCTCCAATCTGACTTTGCAGCAGTTGGAATTGAACTGCTGTGTCGTCTGGCCAGAGGAGAAATGGCCCCCGACTGAGCCTGGTTTCTCCCAAGGTTTTTTTCTCCGTTCTGTCACCAATGGAGTTTTGGTTCCTTGCCGCTGTCGCTTCTGGCTTGCTTAGTTGGGGACACTTCATTTCCAGCAATATCGTCGACTTGATTGAACAGAAACTTTTTGAACTGAACTGAGCTGGACGATGCCAGGCTTTCCTGTAGCCCAAATGGTAGAGCATGGCGCTAGCAACGCCAAGATCATGGGTTCGATTCCCAGGGAAAGCAAGAGCTGACAAAAATGTAAAACTGTAACTTGAATGCAATGTAAGTTGCTTTGGATAAAAGCGTCTGCTAAATGCGTAAATGTAAATGTATCACTGAATTCAACAATGAATTCAACAAGCCTTTAACTGAAAATTGAGTGTTTAATCTTGTCATTTTACATTATTGACACTATTTTCCCATTTTGATATTGTGCAGTTGCTTTGACACAATTTGTATTGTTAAAAGCGCTATATAAATAAAGGTGACTTGACTTGACTTTAGTGATGATGAGACAGAAGTGTTTAGTGATGATGAGACAGAAGTGATTAGTGATGATGAGACAGAAGTGTTTAGTGGCGATGAGACAGAAGACAGAAGTGTTTAGTGATGATGAGACAGAAGTGTTTAGTGATGATGAGACAGAAGTGTTTAGTGATGATGAGACAGAAGACAGAAGTGTTTAGTGATGATGAGACAGAAGTGTTTAGTGATGATGAGACAGAAGAAGTGTTTAGTGACAGAAGTGTTTAGTGATGATGAGACAGAAGTGTTTAGTGATGATGAGACAGAAGACAGAAGTGTTTAGTGATGATGAGACAGAAGACAGAAGTGTTTAGTGATGATGAGACAGAAGTGTTTAGTGATGATGAGACAGAAGAATGTTTAGTGATGATGAGACAGAAGTGTTTAGTGATGATGAGACAGAAGTGTTTAGTGATGATGAGACAGACAGAAGTGTGTTTATGATGAGAAGACAGAAGTGAGAGTGAGATGATGAGACAGAAGACAGAAGTGTTTAGTGATGATGAGACAGAAGTGTTTAGTGATGATGATGAGACAGAAGACAGAAGTGTTTAGTGATGATGAGACAGAAGTGTTTAGTGAGTGTTTACAGAAGTGTTTAGTGATGATGAGACAGAAGTGTTTAGTGATGATGAGACAGACAGAAGACAGAAGTGTTTAGTGATGATGAGACAGAAGTGTTTAGTGATGATGAGACGGAAGACAGAAGTGTTTAGTGATGATGAGACAGAAGACAGAAGTGTTTAGTGATGATGAGACAGAAGACAGAAGTGTTTAGTGATGATGAGACAGAAGTGTTTAGTGATGATGAGACAGAAGACAGAAGTGTTTAGTGATGATGAGACAGAAGACAGAAGTGTTTAGTGATGATGAGACAGAAGTGTTTAGTGATGATGAGACAGAAGACAGAAGTGTTTAGTGATGATGAGACAGAAGTGTTTAGTGATGATGAGACAGAAGACAGAAGTGTTTAGTGATGATGATGAGAAGTGTTTAGTGATGATGAGACAGAAGTGTTTAGTGATGATGAGACAGAAGACAGAAGTGTTTAGTGATGATGAGACAGAAGACAGAAGTGTTTAGTGATGATGAGACAGAAGACAGAAGTGTTTAGTGATGATGAGACAGAAGACAGAAGTGTTTAGTGATGATGAGACAGAAGACAGAAGTGTTTAGTGATGATGAGACAGAAGTGTTTAGTGATGACAGAAGTGTTTAGTGATGATGAGACAGAAGACAGAAGTGTTTAGTGATGATGAGACAGAAGTGTTTAGTGATGATGAGACAGAAGTGTTTAGTGATGATGAGACAGACAGAAGTGTTTAGTGATGATGAGACAGAAGTGTTTAGTGATGATGAGACAGAAGACAGAAGTGTTTAGTGATGATGAGACAGAAGTGTTTAGTGATGATGAGACAGAAGACAGAAGTGTTTAGTGATGATGAGACAGAAGTGTTTAGTGATGATGAGACAGAAGACAGAAGTGTTTAGTGATGATGAGACAGAAGACAGAAGTGTTTAGTGATGATGAGACAGAAGTGTTTAGTGATGATGAGACAGAAGACAGAAGTGTTTAGTGATGATGAGACAGAAGACAGAAGTGTTTAGTGATGATGAGACAGAAGACAGAAGTGTTTAGTGATGATGAGACAGAAGTGTTTAGTGATGATGAGAGAAGACAGAAATGTTTAGTGATGATGAGACAGAAGACAGAAGTGTTTAGTGATGATGAGACAGAAGTGTTTAGTGATGATGAGACAGAAGTGTTTAGTGATGATGAGACAGAAGACAGAAGTGTTTAGTGATGATGAGACAGAAGTGTTTAGTGATGATGAGACAGAAGACAGAAGTGTTTAGTGATGATGAGACAGAAGTGTTTAGTGATGATGAGACAGAAGACAGAAGTGTTTAGTGATGATGAGACAGAAGACAGAAGTGTTTAGTGATGATGAGACAGAAGACAGAAGTGTTTAGTGATGATGAGACAGAAGTGTTTAGTGATGATGAGACAGAAGACAGAAGTGTTTAGTGATGATGAGACAGAAGACAGAAGTGTTTAGTGATGATGAGACAGAAGTGTTTAGTGATGATGAGACAGAAGACAGAAGTGTTTAGTGATGATGAGACAGAAGTGTTTAGTGATGATGAGACAGAAGTGTTTAGTGATGATGAGACAGAAGACAGAAGTGTTTAGTGATGATGAGACAGAAGTGTTTAGTGATGATGAGACAGAAGACAGAAGTGTTTAGTGATGATGAGACAGAAGACAGAAGTGTTTAGTGATGATGAGACAGAAGACAGAAGTGTTTAGTGATGATGAGACAGAAGTGTTTAGTGATGATGAGACAGAAGACAGAAGTGTTTAGTGATGATGAGACAGAAGACAGAAGTGTTTAGTGATGATGAGACAGAAGACAGAAGTGTTTAGTGATGATGAGACAGAAGACAGAAGTGTTTAGTGATGATGAGACAGAAGACAGAAGTGTTTAGTGATGATGAGACAGAAGACAGAAGTGTTTAGTGATGATGAGACAGAAGAGACAGAAGACACAAGTGTTTAGTGATGATGAGACAGAAGACAGAAGTGTTTAGTGATGATGAGACAGAAGACAGAAGTGTTTAGTGATGATGAGACAGAAGTGTTTAGTGATGATGAGACAGAAGTGTTTAGTGATGATGAGACAGAAGTGTTTAGTGATGATGAGACAGAAGACAGAAGTGTTTAGTGATGATGAGACAGAAGTGTTTAGTGATGATGAGACAGAAGTGTTTAGTGATGATGAGACAGAAGACAGAAGTGTTTAGTGATGATGAGACAGAAGACAGAAGTGTTTAGTGATGATGAGACAGAAGTGTTTAGTGATGATGAGACAGAAGACAGAAGTGTTTAGTGATGATGAGACAGAAGTGTTTAGTGATGATGAGACAGAAGTGTTTAGTGATGATGAGACAGAAGACAGAAGTGGTTAGTGATGATGAGACAGAAGTGTTTAGTGATGATGAGACAGAAGACAGAAGTGTTTAGTGATGATGATACAGAAGTCAGAAGCAGCCGGATCAGTTCTGAAGTGTATAGAGATATACTCTCTGCACAGATTCAGTCAAATGGAGCAAAGCTGATTCAGCGGCGCTTCAGAGTACAAATGTACGATGACCCAAAACATACAGCAAAAGCAACCCAGCAGTTTTTGAATGTAAAAAAGTGTAATATTCTGCAATGGCCGAGTCAATCTCCTGATCTCAACCCGATTTAGCAGCATTTCACTCGCTGAAGACAATACTAAAGACAGAAAGAGCCACAAACAAACAACAACTGAAGTCAGCTGCAGTAAAGACCTGGCAAAGAAGAAACCCAGTCTCTGCTGATGTCCATGAGTTACAGACTTAAGTCAGTCATTGCCTTCAAAGGATTCTCAACAAAATATTAAAAATTAACATTTTATTTATGATTATATTTATTTGTCCAATTACATTTGAGCCCCTGAAAATGGGGGGACTCAGAGCCGGAATTGGGCGATGACATAGCACAAAGTAAAAAAATAAAAACATATGTGGCCCATTCACGTATTTGTCGGACCGTAAACTAACCTGCCCGCTACTACTACAATATTAGAAAACTGGGTTCACACAGATAGTGTTTTGGTTGCGAGCAGTGTTGGGCAGTAACTAGTTACTGTAACTTAGTTACTGTAATAATATTACTTTTTGCAGTAACTAGTAGTGTAACTAATTACTAATAAGATTTCAGTAATAATATTACAGTTACCATCCATAAAACAGCTTAGTTACTTTTGATGCCTCGACCCGCTGATTTAATATCCAACTATCAAATAATTCCTAGATTTATTTTCATAATTTTCACGACTTGCACATGATCTGAACACTGTTGTGTATTACTTTACTCTGGCGTTACATCCCTCTGATCAGCATGTGCTACATTATATTACTATAATTAAAAATCTTTTTGGAAAATTAAACAGTTTCTTACAAACTTATGTGATTTGATAAAATACATAATGAAATATAATCGTATATGGGTAACGGAGAAATTACAATTAGCTTCAACCTGACAATTAATGAGATGAATACAACACTTCTGCTTGAATGTCACTATTAATTATTGAGTGTTTGTAATAACTGCGATCCGATGTAGATTTTGGTCAAATGATGAGGCAGAAATATGTTATTAGTAACATTTATGTGGAAGATACACAGTTACAACTTCTGTGTGGCATGAAGAAACAGTAATGTAACTATTAGTGTAACTAATTACTGTTGCCAGAAAGTAATAAGTAAAGTAACAATATTACTTTTGAAAGGAGTAACTAGTAACTGTGCTTTCCTGTAGCTCAAATAGTAGAGCACGGCGCTAGCAACGCCAAGATCATGGGTTCGATTCCCAGGGAAAGCAAGAGCTGATAAAATGTAAAAACTGTAACTTGAATGCAATGTAAGTCACTTTGGATAAAAGCGTCTGATTAATGAGTAATATATTACATTATTTGAGTAACTAGCCCAACACTGGTTGCGAGACAGGTCAGTGGTTTTGTTTTTTTAAACCGCAAGGTCTAGAGACGTGTTTTTAGAATGATGTGTTATGTGCGAGAAGCTGCTATAAAGACCTGAGACGAGAGCGCAACGCAAATTCAAAGACGTCCGTAGCGCGTTTAGTTTGAAATACAATGGAAAAGTACCGCAGTGGAATGAAAAATGCTTTCTGAGTGAATGACCCTACTAAAAGGTACTTAGCAAATATAGATGGCAGAGTATAATAAAACAAAATCGCACAGCAAATTCAAAAATCTGACATCCAGGCAATAATATGTCTTAGGCAGCAGTTTTACCACAAATACAGAAAAGTGATAACCACCAGCAATTCTTAATTGTGTCTGCTTTACAATGAAACACAAGCTCATTGCGACCGATTTAACAGATGCATAATGTTAAGATAGAACAACTTGAAAAGCAACAAACAATAACAATACAGCGAAATAATCAACTAACTACGATCATCTAGCCCTCTATTAAACATTAAAGAATTATTTCATCATACCTTTAGCTTACTCAGTAGTGCTGCATTCTTAGTTGCACCGCTGGCGCGGCAAGTTTGTGTGTCTGATGTAACAATTAAAATGCGACTTTGTGAAATGGACTGTCCTAAATTGTTGCTATAGTAGCATCATATTAATGCAAGGAAGCCTATGCATTTGGCAACTGTATTTTTTTTTTTTTTAAATAAACCATTATATTTCATAAATAAAATCTATTTTCACACTCATCTTGCATGGAGCCGGCCCTTGGGGGACTGTGTATAAAAGTGGTTGCAATTCCTAAGCATTTTATGTTATATTTTTTTTCAACCCCTTGAATTAAAGCTTAAAATCTGCACTTCAATTTCATCTTGATTGTTTTATTTTAATTCTATTCTGGTGGCATACAAACCCAAAATTATAAAAATTGTGTCTGTGTCCAAATATATATGGACCTGACTGTATATATGAAATTTTAATAATAAAATAATATATTAGCAATAATTAGCTGATAATAAAATGTTATTGTCACACTGTGTGGTTGTGAAGCATTATCGGATCATGTTCACTGTAAATGCGCTGATCTATGGTCTCTTGTTTTATCTGTGAGGTCAGATCAGGAGTTACAGTAAAAAGGCCTGTAGAGGTAGTTGTGAAACATCATTTGTTTGCAGACGACACTTGCTTTGAAAGTGAAACACTGTATCTCATCTAATGCATTGACATTGAGATATCGTCCATACTGTGTGCCTCGTCAAAGCTTCAAGGACTCACTTGACCCCTGGCTGTGAGCTCTGCCCCCTTGGTTACTGTTGCTAGGTCTGATAAGCAACAGTGTGTTTACAGAGCGTCCCATAAGACTGAAATGGAGATTTCTGTGAACTCTATGATGTTTAGTGGACTGTGATCCAGAAGTGAGGCAAATGCTGTACAGTCAACAGGGAAAACCGTCATTTTATAGGGATTGGAACAGAGTTCTGTCCTGCATATTCTTACAACTTACTTATGATACAACAAACTCCTTCCTTACAGTGAGCTGAATCAGTCTGTCCCTTGTGTCTAGAGCCGAGGTACAGTATGAATGGAGGACGTGTGAGATGGTTTCAGTGGAGGACCACACTCACCTGGAAGCGGTTAACCTGACAGCTGTGTTTCACTGGGACGGGTCGGGCTCGGTGTGCAGTCATGTGTCCCCTATAAAAGGGTTTCCCTCCAGGAACAGATGTTGAGCAGTGATGGATTTTACAGCTGCTGTCAGATATGCATTGCTAATCTGAGACAGGCAGACACCCGCATCAGAGAGAGGTTAAACACACAACACAGAGCAAAACACAACTGTGCCATTCAATCATCGAGTGTAACGACAGCCGTGCTGCTAGAGATCCAGTAGAGGAATCAGTCATGTTCTGACAAATACATTGCACCCTGTCTTTCTACTGGATTCTCATTGTTTTCCAGAACTGTGCTGACTCCATTTTTCTTCAAAAAGGAGAATAGATTCGATCACAGTAATTGCTGTGGCATTTGTGTGGGCAGTAACCTAGCAAAGCTTTTTTGCAATATAATAAACAGCCGCATAGTCATATTCCTTACAAAACACAACATCCTAAATACAGTTAATCACAAATGAGCTTTTTACCAAAACAACACACCCGACCACATTTATTCTCTAATGAACAAAAATCTAAAGGGCAAACAGAAAAATATTTACACGCTTTGTTGATTTAAATAAAGCTTTTCGATGGTTTACTATACAAATTATTAAAATCTGGCATTGATGGAAAAACACCATGTAACTAATGCCTATTGCCTATTTTATAAAGTACAATCCCTTCCGTATGTTCAATCTAAATATCATAATAAAATGTCAATACAAAAAGGAAAAATGCACTAATTGAGCAGTTCAAGAGTGTTGCTTGTTGCATGTTAGGCCAGTGTCTGATATGGGCTAGATTTAAAAAGTCACATGAACCCCATAATAAAAAAACTAAAATGGCCTGATTGACTTGTGATGTGAATGAATGCAATCTCTGATACTGTGGGAAATATCAGAATAAGGTCAGTTCTCTCTCAGAACGACGGAGATCTCAGGACACTCTACTAGAGAAAAGGAAGAAACTTTTAGATTTGAATGAAAAACTAAAAAAACTTTCAAATCACATGAGAAAATATTTTATTCACAATAGAACATAGAGAACATAACAAATGTTTAAACAGAGAAATTTTACACTTATATCCACTAAATGAGCTCCTTTCAAATTTGATGCCTGCTACAGGTCTCAAAAAAGTTGGCACGAGGGGCAACAAAGGGCTGAAAAAGCAAGAAATTTTGAAAAGATTCAGCTGGGAGAACATCTAGCAACTAATTAAGTTAATTGACATCAGGTCTGTAACATGATTATCTATAAAAGGGATGTCTTAGAGAGGCAGAGTCTCTCAGAAGTAAAGATGGGCAGAGGCTCTCCAATCTGTGAAAGAGTGCGTAAAAAGATTGTGGAATACTTTAAAAACAACGTTCCTCAACGTCAAATCACAAAGGCTTTGCAAATCTCATCATCTACAGTGCATAACATCATCAAAAGATTCAGAGAAACTGGAGAAATCTCTGTGCGTAAGGGACAAGTCCGAAGACCTTTGTTGGATGCCCGCGGTCTTCAGGCCCTCAGACGACACTGCATCACTCATCGGCATGATTCTGTCATTGACATTACTAAATGGGCCCAGGAATACTTCCAGAAACCACTGTCGGTAAACACAATCCGCCGTGCCATCTGCAGATGCCAACTAAAGCTCTATCATGCAAAAAGGAAGCCATATGTGAACATGGTCCAGAAGCGCCATCGTGTCCTGTGGGCCAAGGCTCATTTAAAATGAACTGTTTCAAAGTGGAAAAGTGTTCTATGGTCAGACGAGTCCAAATTTGACATTCTTGTTGGAAATCACGGACGCCGTGTTCTCTGGGCTAAAGAGATTAGGGAGACCTTCCAGTGTATTATCAGCGTTCAGTTCAAAAGCCAGCATCTCTGATGGTATGGGGGTGCATAAGTGCATATGGTATGGGCAGCTTGCATGTTTTGGAAGGCACTATGAATGCTGAAAGGTATATAAAGGTTTTGGAGCAACATATGCTCCCCTCCAGATGACGTGTATTTCAGCAGGACAGTGCAAAACCACATACTGCAGCTATTACAACAGCATGGCTTCGTAGTAGAAGAGTCCGGTGCTGAATTGGCCTGCAGTCCAGATCTTTCACCTGTAGAGAACATTTGGTGCATCATTAAACGAAAAATACGTCAAAGACAACCACGAACTCTTCAGCAGCTGGAAACCTATATCAGGCAAGAATGGGACCAAATTCCAGAACTCCAGAAACTCATAACCTTGATACCCAGACGTCTTCAGACTGTTTTGAAAAGAAGAGGAGACGCGACACAATGAGAAATACGCCCCGTCCCAACTATTCTGAGACCTGTAGCAGGCATCAAATTTGAAATGAGCTCATTTTGTGTATAAAATAATACAATTTCTCAGTTTAAACATTTATGTTATCTATGTTCTGTTGTGAATAAAATATTGGCTCATGTGATTTGAAATTCTTTTAGTTTTCATTTTATTCAAATTTAAAAAAATGTCCCAACATTTCCAGAAATTGGGTTGTACTTATTTAATTATTGTCTAGAATACTTGATTCCGACTGGCCAGTGGGAAAATATATGGGTAGTTTAATCTTTAATATAATGCTGCTAAACTGTGTTTGTTTTCCCAGAATCATAAAATCGTGACACTCAAATCAATGTTGCCCATGTATTTTTGCTAATACACATGTTATGAACTTGATAGCATATACAGTCAGCTTCTGATTTCTTGATCACTCCACCAGGGTTCATTTTGCAAAAAAGTCACATTATCCACCTCCATACAAAGAGCCCAAAGTATGATAAACGTCACACTTGTGAGGTATGTGTGTCTGTGGAGGTCCATTCTCTCACTCCCTCTGTCAGCGTAGCTGGGATTTTTCTAGCTGTGTGTTATTTTCCTGAATGGTCAGCTTTGACGCATTTCTCAGACACAATGGTGGCCTTTCAGGTTCTGAATATTTGTCTGTGTTCATATCTGACTGTACAGCAGCATTTCCTGACACACTGAAGAGAGGGAATATCCCATACCAGCACGGTTTATTCTCAGAAAGCCATATCTGTCTTCCTGTGACTTTTACATTTACATTTATGCATTTAGCAGACGCTTTTATCCAAAGCGACTTACAATGCATTCAAGCTATACATTTTTATTCTAACTACATTGACTTGGTTCCAATGTAGTACTGTGAATCTACTTTGAAGTCACATTATATGATTAGCTTTTTAGTTTCAAATTAACAATGGTACGGTGATTTTTTTTCATTGGATTTCAGCTAATTTGCATGTTCTGACTCATTGTAGAAGCTGTTGCTTTTGCTGAAATTAAAGATCAGACTTAGGAAGCCTGTATAGATGATTAATATTTAAATGCAACTAACCCTAAACCAACCCCTAATCCTAACCCCATAATAAGTACATGCTGTTCATAAATATGAATATTTAATTACACTGTAACAACATCACCTTAAAATAAAGTGTAACCACATGTTGTCATGGGTGTATAGAGCTGTCATGGTACAGAGCTGTCATGGGTTTTTGATATGTTTTCAGATGAAATGATTGATCCAGTGACTGACACACTAAATTATCTAGGATAAGTTGCATTGTAGCTTTTGTTGTTAGTATTGAGACATTGAGCGATACGAGAACATCCGTTCAGAGGTCATGTTTTTCTTTTCAGTCCAGGCCTCCCGTTTTCCACTGGTTTATGAGATGAGCACCACATATGGTGTGCAAAAGAAACACTAAAGAAGAAAAATCATCCCTTTTCTTGTAAAGTCAGCCTGTCGGCCTTTGTACACTTCATCTCTGTTCTGTCTGTTCTCCTTCTGTTCTCTCTCTCTCTCTCTCTCTCTCTCTCTCTCTCTCTCTCTCTCTCTCTCTCTGTCTCCCTGAGGAGTGATAGCCAGCAGTCTCAATAGTTTCTTGATGTTCTTCCAGTCTGTGCTTTGCCTTCTGAAAATGGACAAAGCAGAATTTTCCCTACAAACCTTCATTTAATGTAACTGCCTCTGTTTGTTGGATAAACAGAACAGGTTGCATTCTTTCCCTCCTTGAAAACCTTTCAATTACTTTGTTCAGAAAAAAACAAGGGCTGTGCATGAACCGAGTAAGCCTTTTAAATTCCAATTTGCTTTCTGAATTTGATCTGAGCTAGCAAACATGATACAGAATTGTTGTGATCAACTCAAAGTCAGGTTAGAATACAATTTGAAGAAGAGTTTAAGGAACCGTAGGCACAAACATGGACAGTAAAACAGGCAGTGGACAAATAACAGGCAAACAGTCCAGCGGGCAATCAAGATAGAAAAGATAGTTAAACCTACAAACAAGAAGTATAGAAGGAATGGAGTGATGTCAATGGCCCCGTTTACACCTAACTGTCATCGTCCCACCTGTGCTCTCTTGATTTTTTCCCTATCAAATATTTTAGTAATCATCATAAATGATATATCAATTGAAAGCTTAAAACCTCAAAATTCATCCTGGGAAAACCATTTTGAAATCAGACATGGCGTTACCATGGAAATGGTACTTTAAAATCTTTTGGCGGTCTCCTCCCCCTTAGTGGGCGGAGTCAAGTGTCATATTACACAATGCATTACGGTCTTTTAGAATCAAAACTTTTTATAATCTTGACAAAATACATATCATCGGAATGGTCTGACTCTCAGGATTCCATATGTGGTGGTCTTTTTGTGATCAGAAATTTAGACATTTGTGACAGAAAATGCATCAAAAAAATTCAATGGAGTTTGGAGGCACCCGTGGCTGTTTGTGGTATGAAGCTCGAAATAAAATCTCTCAGGAACCTCAATTTTTTTCATATCAACTTCAAATTTGGAACATAACTTATTTAGACATAAGGCTTAAATTTTATATCAATTTTAGAGTAAAACCTGTTATGTAAAATATTTATTTTATATAAAATATAAAAAAATGAATACTGTGTATTTTCTTTACAGTAAATGTAAACTTCTATAACTTTTTGTTACTTTCATATTTTAAAATAATTCCACTTCTGCAGTGATCTGCTGATGGTCTTCTTTAAAAAGTCCAACCTTATGTCTGTATTCCAAAGCATTCATGAATTATAAGAGTTTAAGTTTGGATAGTGCACTTACATGTATATGTTCAAAAATGGGGGGTGACAGTTAAGGGGTTAAGAAGCGTTTTTGAGCTGATCACAAGTGAACAATGCTAAATACAGGTGTCTAAAGCTTTTTGAGTTGTCCTCTTTCAACCACTTTCAGAGGTAGTCGAAAAATGCATTTGAGCAGATTGTGCTCGTAGTGTGGACGCTCATGTAGTCGAATGCATTCAAACAGCCACTAAAGTCCACCTTCTCTCGCTGACTGAGCTCATTCTCAAACATTACCGTGTTCATTTCCTATCCGCTAACTGACAAAACTAGAATGTTCAATTAGATTTAAATCAAATATGTCACCTATTAAAAGAAATGTTTTTCTTTTCAGTGGTTTATTTTTGCATGTGCATGAACAACAGGAGACAATGGAGTAAAACAGAATGACATATGATAGGAATAAAATAAAAATAAAAAGTTTCAGTGAAACTTACAAAACAAAAGAAAGAAAGAAAGAAAGAAAAGACATCTGTTTTGTTTAATTTTTATGGATTTAACACAAGTTTAAGAAAACAGAGATGGCTAAAAGTGCATTCTGTTTGTTTTCTTTATTTTACAAAGGCATAGTTTTGTTATTGTGAGTATACATAAATAAAAGTAAACCCTTTACCATTTCAAATGATGTCTTACTTTATGACCAAAAATGACAGAATATTTTAGGTTTTTTTTCCACAGTGGTAAGGACAATGTCCGTGATCACATCAGAGCCTCTCGCGCACACAACGTATCATTTATAACATTGCCTATGCTGTTTATAATGAATGATGCCATAATAATTTGTGTTTTATTTTATGATTGTATATATAATTTTGCACTATAATTTTATAGCTACTATATTTCAAGTTTCAAGTTTACTTTATTTATATAGCACATTTAAAACAGCCACAAGACTGACCAAAGTAAAAATAAAACAAATAACTAAAAATATAATAATAAAATACCTAACTACATAATACTATTATTGTTGGAAATTGCAACAATATAAAAATAGAAATAGAATACATTTATACATTTAAAATTTTAATTAAAACAATAAGTAAACAATAAATAAACAATAATATCCTGGCAGAGGAGAACTCCCCCCGACTGAGCCTGGTTTCTCCCGAGGTTTTTTTCTCCATTCTGTCTCAGAGGGAGTTTTGGTTCCTTGCTGCTGTCGCCTCTGGCTTGCTCAGTTGGGGACACTTAATTTCTAGCGATTATCGTAAATTTGATTTCACAGATACTATTTAAACTAAACTGAGCTAGACAATGACATCTCCGAATTCAATAATGAAATGCCTTTAACTGAAAATTGAGTGTTTAATCTTATTATTATACATTACTGACACTCTATCCTCCAACTTGATACTGTTAAGTGCTTTGACACAATCTGTATTGTTAAAAGCGCTATATAAATAAAGGTGACTTGACTTGACCAAAGTGCTTCACAAGAGACACAGCATCATAAAAGTAGTAAAGACAAACAAAACATACTAAAACAAAGAACCAGAATAAAACACTAATAGAAAATATAATAGGCAGGAATATAAACCTAATAGGCCAATGAAAACGGCTGGGTTTTTAAAAGAGACTTAAAAATGGTCAAAGTAGGGGCCATTCGGATTTCCACTGGAAAGTTATTCCAGAGACGAGGACTAATTATCGAGAAGGCACGGTCACCTCTACGTTTAAGTCTGGAATGTGGAATTAAAAGAAGGTTCTGGTCACCAGATCTTAGACTTCTTGAGGGCATATACTGATGCAGCAATTCAGTTAGGTAGCCGGGTGCTTGATTGTGCAAAGATTTAAAAACAAATAATACGATTTTAAAATGTATTCTAAATTGAACAGGCAACCAATGAAGAGCCTTTAAAAGTTGAGTAGCGTGATCCCTTTTTTTTCTTTTTTTAAAAGAAATCTAGAGGCAGCATTTTGGACCAGTTGAAGACGAGCAATTTGGGCTTCAGAAATGCCACAGTATAACGAGTTACAACAATCGAAGACGTGAAGTAAAAAAAGCATGCACCGCCATCTCCAAAGTCTTATCAGTAAGGAAATGTTTAATTTTTGCAAGTATATGTAGCTGGTGAAAACTGGACCCAATTACAGTAAAATTTGTTTGTCGTGTTTTAATGAGTCATCTAAAATAACACCCAGATTCCGTACCTGCGAGGGCCGATAGGGATCCCAAGTCAAAATGAAATGCTTTCATATTTTCTGAAGGGCCAAAAACAATTACTTCAGTTTTCTCCTCATTTAAGGATACATTTTTTTGAGATAACCAGGATTTAACCTCATCTAAACAGAATGAAAGAGCAGTCATGGCCAGTGGATATTTTTTTCTAAAAGGTAAATAGATTTGCGTATCATCGGCATAAAAGTGAAATGACACCCCATGTTTCCTAAAAATAGATCCCAGAGGTATCATATATAATAAAAATAAAGAGGGGGCCAAAATAGAGCCTTGCGTAAGGCCACAGGGGAGAGAAGCAGTGGAAGTATTATATATACTATAATATATATAATGCAGAATTGGTCGAAAGTGGACAGAAGAGACTGATTAAAAAAACAGGTGTGAATGGGAATGTGTCTCCCTCGTCTACTTGTGATCCGATCCACCAAAACGCATCAAAGAGCTTTCAGTGCGCCGGCGTCCTGGTGCATGTTAACAGGTTAATACCAGGTGTAAACAGGGCCAATGTTCTGGAGCGGGCTCCCTATGAGTAAGTCTCTGGCTGTGGCTTTACGGACATCTCCCGGTGTTCTTGTCCTGAGAAGTCCCTTTGGTCATGGCGATTGGGATGCAACTTGGTTGAACCTGTGGATCTGGGCTGCGTTTCTCGAAACCTTCTTATTGCTACGTTGTTCTTAAGTTGTACCTTAACCTGTACCTTATCGTTAATATGTGTTTCCCGAAACGTTCTTAGTTAAGTATACCTTCTGTAAGTCATACTTTCGTAAGGTTGGTCTAAGGTATCGTTTCACTAGATAAGACCCTTATTCATCGTCTGGTATGGTTTATAGCCCTTTGAAGCTGCACTGAAACTGTAATCCTGACCTTCAGCCGTTTGGAGTCCATTGAAGTTCACTATATGGAGAAAAATCCTGAAATGTTTTCATCAAAAACCTTAATTTCTTTTCGACTGAAGAAAGAAATACATAAACATCTTGGATGACATGGGGGTGAGTAAATTATAAAGAAATTTTAATTTGAAAGTGAACTAATCCTTTAACTGAATTCTCCATAGCTTGAGTCTCAGGGACTGATAATGGGTATACCTTGCTTTTAGGAGGAGCAACGATTGACAGAAGTTTAGTGGCGCAATCCCAAAGATGGTGAGGGGAATTTGGGTTGCTTTGCAGAAATGTTTGTTTTAAGATGATTATTCATATCTCTTGCTTTAGTGTAACAACTTACTGAATTTCATTACTTTAATTATTCAAAACACTTTAATTCTGATTCCTGTCATTACAATTCAGTTCATAATAATAATTACATAATCGGATATATTTTATCCATTTTGGAAAACCAAATGGCAGCTGGGCTAAAGTTAGGTAAGGGAGAAAGATTTGCTTTTTTCGTGAAGGGCCTTTTTTCATGATTTTAGATGTGTGGTAGCACTTCATTTTAATGTGTTATTGTTACGCGTTAAGGACACACCAAGCTGACTTCAAATAACTAGATGCGACGAAAGCTGACGGTGTTGTCGCCTCGCATCGCCGTTGGACCAAAAAGCTGCACTTGACAGCCGACTGCAAACAAACACGTGCGTTCTGCGCCTGCGAGAGAGGAATTCACAGTCTATATCATCAGCTACACTATATTGCCAAAAGTATTGGCACCCCCTTCTAATGAACAGGTTTGACTACTTTAGTAATTTCTATGAGTACAAATCTTAATGTTAAAGCATATAATGATATTCTAGGAAATTGTGCGCTTCTAATATTATAGCAACAGTTTGGACTCTTTTCTATTCTAACATGACAATGTCTCTGTGTATAAGACAAGGTTCAAAAAGAAAGGATTGATTGAGTCAGTGTGGAAGAACTTGACTGGTCTGCATAAAACCAAGTCCTAATCCCAGTTTAACACCTCTGGTGTGACTGTAAATGCAGACCTTGAGACAAAAACTCATCACCAAACACCAATGACTTGTACATACACTATATAGGCAAAAGTATTGGCACCCCCTTCTTTAGAACAAAAAAATGCACTTCCAAATCTGTGGCAACAACGATGGGAACATAATTCATGTATTTAAAAATTGTATTTCATCTCTGTTCAACAGTTTTGTAAGTGTCTAAAATGACTGAACCCATATGTACAAGTCATTGGTGTTTGGTGATGAGTTTTTGTCTCAAGGTCTGCATTTACAGTCACACCAGAGGTGTTAAACTGGGATTAGGACTTGGTTTTATGCAGACCAGTCAAGTTCTTCCACACTGACTCAATCAATCATTTTCTTTTTGAACCTTGTCTTATACACAGAGACATTGTCATGTTAGAATAGAAAAGAGTCCAAACTGTTGCTATAATATTAGAAGCACACAATTTCCTAGAATATCATTATATGCTTAAACATTAAGATTTGTACTCATAGAAATTACTAAAGTAGTCAAACCTGTTCATTAGAAGGGGGCGACCCAATACTTTTGGCAATATAGTGTATCAATAGTATATATTCGTCATTCAAAAGGAGAAACCGAAACAAATACATACGAGATAAACGCAGATATACCAAATGTAAACAAAGCAGTGCTTGCTTACCATTTTGAATATCAGTAACGTTGATAACTTTCTTAATTTTAAATGACTCATGCTGTCATGTAAACATTCACATATTGGAATGCTTTGGAAAAATCACGTAACATTAAAACAGCCTTTTGTCTGTGCCACCTTCATCTACTTACTATTTTTCATCACGTTTGCTTTAATGTTTGCTAAACTGTACATCCAATCAGAGTTTTCACTCTCGTTGACGGCCCCAATGCCGATTCAACAAAACCCTAAACCTAAACGTGTACTTTAGAAAACCTGAAATTACTGTATGCATACTTGAAATTACTTTATGCATTAATTACATGCTGTTGATTAATCTTACTCAGTACTCATGTATGGACTTTACAATCCCATTTCAATTTTATTTATTTATTTTTATCCTTTAGAACCTTTAATAACGCTGGTAATTTATTCCATGCACACCAAACTTTTAAATGTGCATGGGCAAATATTATAATTCCTACCCATAGAGTCATAGGTATGCAGTTCTCTAACTATATCAAAATAATTTACCAAATAACTTGAAACCAAATGATAAATTTTTCTGTCATAAAAAAGTCAAGCCTTAACCTTTAAAACATTCACTATTTAAATGAAAGTGAGGATAATCAGTAACAGTATCAGTATTCTAACCAATTTATTTAAAACATTTTCTAACTAATTTATTTTGAGCCTTCTGCAATTTATTTCTCATACTATGTGAACCAATACTTGTACAACTACAACTATCATGGTTATAGTTTGTGTTTAGTTTTAATGTGTGTTTGTTTTTTGTTTTTTAGTGTGGAGATATACTGATGGGTGCCTTAGAGAATTGAGATTTATTCAATAACACAGATACTGATCTTAATTGAATTATTGGACTATGTGAAACTATTTTTTTAAGCTTTTCTATTGTAATTTGTGTTATGTTTTATTATGCTAATTTCAAGGTAATCATGGGCAAGGGGCAATCGTGAATTGTATTTTCTTTGTTTTACAGATGATGAATGAATGAATGAATGAATGAATGAATGAATGAATGAATGATGCATTTATATAGCGCTTTTATTGTGTATTGCCATACACCCAAAGCGCTTTACAATCATGTGGGGGGGGGGGTCTCTCCTCAACCACCACCAGTGTGCAGCATCCACTTGGATGATGCATGATTGCTGTTTACTTTTAGTGAAAATATTGGTGGCTTGATGATGGGTCTTAAGAGATTATTTTAAATGTTACATTGTGATGAAGTGGCTTGAATTCATTGCGAGATTTTGTTTTTGTGTGTTACTTTTTTTTTTTGTTAGCAACATTTTTATTTATTTTCATACACAACATCATAACATAACATCCAAAATATAACAAAACAAAACAACAGACATATACTCAACATCTCAAAAGTCCAGTCAAAAGGGAGGGAGAGAGGGAAGGACAAGAAAAACACAAAACAAGCCATTCCTTTATATGATCACATATGTTAAAGGGGGGGGTACAATGCTGTTTCATGCATTCAGAGTTGTTTACACTGTTAAAGTTTACACAAAGGGACGTATAACAGAGTAAAAAATCTCACTTATACAAGTTTCGGAGAGTTTTTTTCGATTTGTTCTTGATGATGTAAACCGGTGGAACTCCTTATATGGGCATTTCTCCCGGAAGAACACGCCCCTGCACGCATCGACCGGAGCGAGAGCAGCCAATCAACACGCTTCAATCGGCAGCGCTGCACGGGACTCGCTCGGGAAGAATGTCTCTAAAGAAGTGTGTTTTTGGTTGTGAGGGAAAGATAACCTTGTTCAGCTTCCCAAAAGAACCCAGCGTTACGTGAACAGTGGATATAGTTTGTTTTTCCGGGGCAGCAATGGAGTTTCTCAAGTGTTTTGTTGACGAACGTTTTATAAACAAGGCCCAATTCGACGCTGGATTTGCACATGGTTTAATACTGAAAGATGGAGCGGTCCCAGCTATAAAAGATCCCGGTCATGATTCAGAACTGCAGACGGTGAGTGAAACGGCATCAAATGTCTGTGTTTTGTTGGCGATCGGAGCAAGTGCACGTCACTCTTTAGCTCCGCCCACACGACACGCCTTCACTCTTTAGCTCCGCCCACAACACGCCTTCACTCTTTAGCTCCGCCCACACGGCACGCCTCCAGGAGCTCGGCTTTTTTCGGAGAGAATCGTAAATCTGTATCTTTCTTTTATAAATATGATAAAACTAAAGACTTTTTGGAGATATGAAGGATGCAGTACTACTCTATAGGTACTCAAGATTAACATGAGATTGGGTGAAATGGTGTGCGTTAGGTCCCCTTTAATAGAAAACACTGCCAAGCATCAATGGTCAAAGGCTTGGCCCCATTGATTCGTGCTGTTGTACATTCACAAGTCACTATTTGCAGGAGGCTACGGATCCAATATGTTTTTCTACACATGTGTGGTGTAAACCAGTTCTGGATTATTGTCTTCTTCACAGCTGTAAAACCAGCAAACAACATTCTCTTTTGCATTGAACTAATACAGAGACCTACAGAACCAGAATCATCATTAAGAAGACACAAACTTGGATTAACAGACCAATCAATTCGCAGTAATGATGACAAAACCAGGTTTACATGTGTCCATAGACTGATGATGACAGGACATTCCCAAAACATATGAAGAAAAGTGCCTGATGATGTAGTGTTACATATGTGGCAGTTCAAATTTGACTGTAGTTTCATTTTAAATCTTTTGTAAGGAGTTAGGAGTGTATGCTCTATGCTCTAATGACTTTGAAGTGAATAAGACGATGAGACAGATTTTTAGATGTTAAGCTGAGATTAGACCACTTGTGTGTTACTTTTAGTTTTTTATTTGTTTTGTTTTGGACCAACGACAACAGTGAGGTTTCCATTCTCTTATATGTGGTTAACTCTGTTAAGGTGAGGGGGAGCAATTTGTAGTGGTTTGAATTGTTTTTTTTTTTTTGCACTTGTAGTGATATTTGGTTTGTGTTGTGATTGAGTGTAGATTTTCTGGCAGAGTAATTGTCATTCCATATGATTGGGGAACCCTTTGGTCTGCAGTGGTTATTATAATATTTGGTTGTTTTGTTTCTTTTGTTTTCTTGCAACTTCTAATTACTTTCCGTGTCCAATTAATGTTGCTCTTGCAAGGAGAAACACTGTTTGGTTTTATTTAAAGTTTGACATGACAGGATATTGCAGCACAAAACCCTGAAATGTGTCAAGCATACACATACTCCAAGACAATCATTACTTAGTATAAAACGGATAAAAGACAGCTGATATACAAGCATAATAAAAAAAAAAATACTAAAAAAAAAAAAAATCTATATACTGTATATATAAATAACACAGATTCACAGAAAAGGCACCCTAATCAAGGACCTGTAAGTTATCTATACAACAATTTTAGAGCACGGGGAATAAAGGAGAGTTCATGACGTTTAGTTTTACTCCTGGGTACAACAAATGTCTTGTGCCGCCGAAGAGAATAAGCAGGTGTTGGAGCCATAGGCAGGAAACAATGCAGTGGTGATGAACTGTCCTTGAGTATTTTAGTAAGAGTACGTATGGTGGCTTCCTCACGCCTCTCACTCAATGTTGGGAGAGTTGAAGTAGGAATGCCTATTATCCGACAGCATTGCTTTTGGATCCTCTCTAACTCCTCAGAGAGACCTTTAGGTAGACCACCCCATACTGGACTAGCATACTCAAGAACTGGCCGTATAAAAGTCAAGTATAGTCAGTATAAGTCAAGTATAATCAAGTAAGTCACTGTGGTTGTTGCCTGTCTTTTTCATTATCCCCATCTCTTGTAAGGTCTGATACGTTGATACGATTTGCTGGAGCTGGAGATATTAGAGCACATTACACATGAACTGTGATTGACTGTTTATATTCATAGAAACCAATGCAAGGCACAGCATTCAGTGACCGTTCAGTGTGACCACACTGTAAAAAAAGTTGGGCAACCTTAAAAGTTTAAGGCAACCAGCTTCAGCAGATTTTTGAGTTTTCTTAACTTCTTGTTTTAAGTTTATACAACAAAAAGTTGAGAAACTCCCTAAAAAATCAATTGAGAAAACTCAAAAATTGACTTCAAATTTTAAGTTTGCCCAACTTTTTTTACAGTGTCAGTGGAATGGTGTTCATAACATTTGTTCAAAGCAGTGTCATCCTGTGCAAACATGCAAATGCCAGAAATAATGCATGAATAAAATGAAAACAAATGACTTTTTGGTTGGCATCACCAAGGCCATGAGGGATTTTTGTTCATTTGAATAATTACGAGCTGTTGGCAATATTTAGTTGTTGGGTAATATCAAAACAACTTAGTGATTTAGTCATTGTTTGAGTCTGCTATCATACTGTGAGGGTGATTTACACTCGGTCTCTTCATACGCAGTTTACAGTCTCTGCAAAACAAATATAAATCTGATCTTCAGTTCCCCCACAATGCACTGCAAACTCACATTCAGCTCAATCCTGATGGATAAACTCCAGCCAGCATTTTTTCTAGCAGAAAATCATAAAAATGTCACATGATGAAAGCTGCACATGCCTTTGTTAAACATGTCTTTCACACATTTTTTCACTTTCAGCATCAGCTTGTGGCATCCTCTCTGCTGGGAAACGACGGATTTGCTTCAGCTCTGAAAACTCACACATAAGGTACAGTCATCAGAGCACTGGCTCTCTCTGTGAAACACCCCCACCTCCTCATCTGACCTTCTCCAGCGCTGAGACCAAACAGGGTTTGTTGGTCGCTCAACAACACCTGCACGGAGGGCATCGACTCCTAGTTAAAGCTGCGCTAACGAGGCAAGCTGACGAAATGTTTAGCGGACACCATCTGCGTGATGCTGATGTATTAATTGTAAAATGGTCTTCTCTGCTGAAGCTGAAACTGTAAAACATCAGCGACACTTAGCTCTGTTTCCACACGAACTGTTCCAGGACAGTTCTCAAGCTTCACGAAGTCTACAGAGAGTTAACCGCTCCAAAATACTGCAAATCCAAAGAAAAAAGAAAAAGTGACCTTGAGCACACAAGCCAGCAGTTTACTGTAATCATAAAAGTGTGTTTAGTTGAGACAAATAAAATCCAACATGCAGAATCTGATTTACTTCCAGGTCTTTGACAAATGAGTCAAGTTTGTGATCATTTCTGTCCTGTGCATGTATAACATATGAAAGTAGACAGTTATGGCACTGTGCTGAAGATAAACAGGGAGTTATTTACTTTGCTACACTGTATGGAACGGGCTATTTACTTAAAAAATGATGGTAACAATATTACACTTAATATTTTTGAGTAGTTTTTAAGGCTTGGTTTTTTTAATGGAATCTACCTGAATAAATCATGTAAAATCTCCTAAATTAATTAATCTATGACACAATGAATTTAATATAATTTGTGAAATGTGCTCATTTATTTTAAGCTGATTCTCAAAAGCCTGTGATTTTGAGTGAGACCTGTTTGTATAGACTTTGAGTTATTTTGTACATTTAAAATACTGTATACAGCCAAACAGCTCAAGTATAATACTTGAGAAATACTGGTAATACTGCACTATAGCAGCCTTATAGTAGTAGTATCCATAACCATAAGTTCTACTCTTCTGCACAATGTAACAGAAACTCTTTCAAATGACAAACATAACTGAATATTAAACATTAATAGATGTTTCCCTTCACTCAAAAACTCATAAAATAGCATTTAATTTCAAAATGTACTCTCCATCCAGCTATATGCAAAGCATGCTGGGAAATAACAATCACCTCTGAAATAAAACTGCAAACTTGAGCTAATTCTCTTAAAATAAATAGCTAGCCTTCTTTCCTTTTTTTTTTTTTGTTTAATTAATCAGTTCCTCAATTCAAGCCTCAAAACTGCTGAAGTTTCCTTTAAAAAAATGGTTTTGGTTTTATTAGTAAAAGTCCTCAATACACTGCAAAAATGCTTTTCTTACTTAGATTTTTTGTAGCCAAAATATCTAAATATTCCTAAATTAAGAAGGATTTTCTAGACAAGTAAAAATAATTTTCTTGTTTTCAGAAAAACTAGTCAAAATTAAGTGAGTTTCTGCTTGAAGCATGTCAAACAGAAAACAAGATAAATTTTCTTACACCATTGGCATATTATTAATTTTTTTTATTATTATTATTTTTACTTGTCTTGAAAATCCTTCTTGATTTAGGATTTTTTAGATATTTTGGCTACAAAAAATCTAAGTAAGAAAAGCATTTTTTGCAGTGTATTTTCTAAACAACACTGAATCACAATTTCTTTAATGAAATATACTCACTATTTTTAATGATCACCTTAATTTTTTAAATGAAAATTACATGATTCATTTTTTACAGTGAGCACTCAAACAGACTCCGATGGCTTGATCAGATCACACAGGGATTGGGGAAAGTACTGCGAGATCTCACGTCTGTCTGTCCTCAGCTGCATCTCTGACGCCGAGCGTCTCAAGGCCACCATTGAAAACTGACCTTTTCTGTCTGTCTGTAGGTGGAACTGAGTATCGTCACACGGACTGACGTCAGACATCATTGCCGTTGGGAAAACGCTTGGAGTTTCTGTGGGATGGGTACACCGTTAATAATGCCTGTCTCTCGAGGAAAGAGACTGAGTGAAGAATAGAAAGAGGCTTGATGGAAAGCTGCATAAACAGAGGACAATGATAATGTGGCTGTGTGACACATGCTGATGATATAATTAGCTCAAAATGAGGATGAGAAAGAAGTAAAACAGTAAAATATACTTGATAGTACATCACTCTTGTAGCAATAGTCAATATGTGTTTCCCGACATAAATAAATAAACACTTTCTTACATCATCTGTGCAAATATTTGATATTAGTATAAGTGATTGAAAACCTCTCATGTGCTTTTAGTGATTCATCTGTAATGATTCAACAAAGTCATGATTTAAATGAATTCCCTTACCAAAAAGTAGTATACTTCAAGTTTATTTTATTAAGTATACTTAAGTAAAGTTCAAGTATATTTTAAGTATACTTTATGTAATATCAGTGTACTAGTAGTATACTTGTAAGTGTACTATTTCAATACTCCTTGATACTAAATTGGCCCACTTTCTAGTACAAGTATACTTAAGTATAACAGAGTACACAACTAGTCTACATCAGTGTTTTTAGTTTGTACTGCAATTATACTAAAAGTGAACTTATAGGTTTACTGATAGTTTACTAATTAAATACTTGTAGTAGCATTTTTAGTACACTTTGAAGTATAGTCTACTAGTTTAGTAGTGTTATACTGCAAGTATACTCTTTAAGTGAACTTTACATCATACTTTAAGAATACTACTATGTCCCTATTAGTTATTAATTTGTATATATTTTGTTATATGAATATCTGAACATACAAAACATCAAAAGAAAGAACAGAGTATCTGCTTGTAAACAAATACATTTTATTCTAGCTTCATGCATTATTTATTAAACACTTGAATGTGGGTAAGTTTCATAAATAAGAAAAATAAAGAAATAAACAACATTTTGAACAAAAAGCTGAAAAAGACTATGAATATGATTCAGAATGATAATCAAAACGTAGATGGAGTCGATCAACACCCCAAAGCTTGACAGTCATTATTACCTCTTCATTGGTGATATTATATTCATAACGTTACACAGTTTTGATGCTGTTTTATGTCAGATGATGGTGTTTGATTACATGTGAAGCATCTGTTGTTTCGGTTTCTTCTTCACTTGTGTTTTTTTGTAAATTCTGTACAGTAGATGTGTACTAGTGCCCCCTACCGTATAACAATGAAAACACAGATTCTAGCGCCTCCTACCGTATAACAATGAAAACACGGATTCTAGCGCCCCCTAATGAAAACACAGATTATAGCGCCCCCTACCGTATAACAATGAATACACAGAATCTAGCGCCCCCTACCGTATAACAATGAAAACACAGATTCTAGCGCCTCCTACCGTATAACAATGAAAACACGGATTCTAGCGCCCCCTACTGAAAACACAGATTCTAGCGCCCCCTACCGTATAACAATGAAAACACAGATTCTAGCGCCCCCTACCGTATAACAATGAAAACACAGATTCTAGCGCCTCCTACCGTATAACAATGAAAACACAGATTCTAGCACCTCCTACCGTATAACAATGAAAACACAGATTCTAGCGCCCCCTACCGTATAACAATGAAAACACAGATTATAGCGCCCCCTACCGTATAACAATGAAAACACAGATTCTAGCGCCCCCTACCGTATAACAATGAAAACACGGATTCTAGCGCCTCCTACCAATGAAAACACAGATTCTAGCGCCTCCTACCGTATAACAATGAAAACACAGATTCTAGCGCCTCCTACCAATGAAAACACAGATTCTAGCGCCTCCTACCGTATAACAATGAAAACACAGATTCTAGCGCCTCCTACCGTATAACAATGAAAACACAGATTCTAGCGCCCCCCTACCGTATAACAATGAAAACACGGATTCTAGCGCCCCCTACCGTATAACAATGAAAACACAGATTCTAGCGCCTCCTACCGTATAACAATGAAAACACAGTTTCTAGCGCCCCCCTACCGTATAACAATGAAAACACAGATTCTAGCGCCCCCTACCGTATAACAATGAAAACACGGATTCTAGCGCCTCCTACCGTATAACAATGAAAACACAGATTCTAGCGCCCCCTACCGTATAACAATGAAAACACAGATTCTAGCGCCTCCTACCGTATAACAATGAAAACACAGATTCTAGCGCCCCCTACCGTATAACAATGAAAACACAGATTCTAGCGCCCCCTACCGTATAACAATGAAAACACAGATTCTAGCGCCTCCTACCGTATAACAATGAAAACACAGATTCTAGCGCCTCCTACCGTATAACAATGAAAACACAGATTCTAGCGCCTCCTACCGTATAACAATGAAAACACAGATTCTAGCGCCTCCTACCGTATAACAATGAAAACACAGATTCTAGCGCCTCCTACCGTATAACAATGAAAACACAGATTCTAGCGCCCCCTACCGTATAACAATGAAAACACAGATTCTAGCGCCCCCTACCGTATAACAATGAAAACACAGATTCTAGCGCCTCCTACCGTATAACAATGAAAACACAGATTCTAGCGCCTCCTACCGTATAACAATGAAAACACAGATTCTAGCGCCTCCTACCGTATAACAATGAAAACACAGATTCTAGCGCCTCCTACCGTATAACAATGAAAACACAGATTCTAGCGCCTCCTACCGTATAACAATGAAAACACAGATTCTAGCGCCTCCTACCGTATAACAATGAAAACACAGATTCTAGCGCCTCCTACCGTATAACAATGAAAACACAGATTCTAGCGCCTCCTACCGTATACCAATGAAAACACAGATTCTAGCGCCTCCTACCGTATAACAATGAAAACCACCCCCTACCGTATAACAATGAAAACACGGATTCTAGCGCCCCCTAATGAAAACACAGATTATAGCGCCTCCTACCGTATAATAATGAAAACACAGATTATAGCGCCTCCTACCGTATAATAATGAAAACACAGATTATAGCGCCTCCTACCGTATAACAATGAAAACACAGATTCTAGCGCCTCCTACCGTATAACAATGAAAACACGGACAAGTATGGCTCAAATATATTTAGACTTTTTCTAAGTATAATTCAAGTATATTTAAATGTCATTTTAAGTATATTTCTGAGAAATACATAAAGCCCATTTCTGTAGTACATAAAAAGTAGACTAAAAGTATACTTTCCTATTTTTTTAGTTTAAAAGAAGTATACTAATATCATACTTGAATAAACTTCCTCTTCGTACGGGTTGTTAAATTGCATATTTGTCAGGATTGCCATTCTGATGTGGTGCGGCAAGATATTTATGTTTTGAGGCAGATCATTATTTATTTGCCATTTGTTATTTTGTTCACACAGCTGTTATTTAAGAGGGACATCTAAATATTGAAAGATGTTTCTGTCCTAAAGCAAACTGAGATGTAATCAGGAACGTGTGTTCATCTGCGCCTCAATGAAGATGCCTGGTAAATTAAATGTGCAAATCACTTTTAAAAAAGGCCATGCAATGGAGAAATATCCAGAGATGAGTTCAAAGACATAAAACCTTCAAGCTGCTCATTCAAAATATCTAAAAAATCAGATGTTTTCCATCGAAACGATCCGCCCAGCGGGGACCTGTAAAGCACATAGAATTACATCAGAGAGAAGCTGAGGGGGACGTGAGGAGAGAGAGAGAGACAGAGAGAGAGAGACAGAGAGAGAGAGAGACAGAGAGAGAGAGAGAGACAGAGACAGAGAGAGAGAGAGAGAGACAGAGAGAGAGAGAGAGAGAGAGAGAGAGAGAGAGAGAGAGAGAGAGAGAGAGAGAGAGAGAGAGAGAGAGAGAGAGAGAGAGAGAGAGAGAGAGAGAGAGAGACAGAGGGAGAGAACTGTCACAAACTAAGACTGTCAGCCAGTGGACAAAACTGAAGCAAGATCATTTCTTGCATGTTGTTCAAAGGTTTTTTTTTTTTAACAATGTCTTTGTTTTAACAATTTTTTCTTGTTTGTGAAAGAAAATACATGTACATATTTACTTAATTATTTTACAGATTTTCTTGTTCTATGTATTATATAATTGTTTGTTCCTTATTCATGTAATGGACAATGCTTTGGCAATACTGTGCAAGTCATGCCAATAAAGCTCATTTGAATTTGAATTTGAATTTGAGAGAGAGAGAGAGACAGAGAGAGAGCGAGCGAGAGCGAGCGAGAGAGAGAGGAAAAATTCTTCAAGAATGAGGAAATTTTACTGCTCTCCTCCCTCTCTCTCTCTCTCTCTTCTGCCCCCTCGCTCTTTCTTCCCAGTCAATCAGGAGCGTTCACAGCAGTGATCCACTGACAGGAGGAGAGAGAAGCAGCATCCAGCATCAGGTAAGACTGACACCTCTCTGTCATCACTTCAGGAGCGCTTGATGCTTGAGGCCAGAAGCTTCAGCATCTTTGACTTTTTCAAAATGCTTTATAAGAGAGTTGCATGTCTGTCCACCCTGCTGAAAAAAACAATAGAACCCTGCCCAAAACACAATAGAAAATGTAATGGATTTAATGGTTATAATGGGAATTGTATTGGTTTTAATGGAAACTATAATGGTGTCTACTGGTATGTGATGGATTCTATTGGTGGGGTGTTAAATCCTTATTGGGAAAATGCCCAAAACACACTACAAAAAGGAATTTTGTAATGGTTTTACTGGAGAAAGCTAATGATATTTTAACCATTGGAATATCTGTGATGGTTCCTATTGTTTTTTTTAGCATGCAAAAAAATATTCAGAGTTAGGCTACTTAGAGCATAACTCCTTCACCAAACAAACATGCTCAATTTATGAGAGAAAAAAAAAGAAAGTTTTCTAAAGATCTGTTCATTGTCACAGTAATCACATGTGCTGCTCTTCTGAAGTCTGGACTGAAGAGGTTCTGCTTACAATCTCAAAAAAACCTTGCATCTTTTCAAGTTTTCATCATGTCGGGGAATGGTTGTCACGTGATCTGTACCGTTTTTATTATCAGAATGTGCAGAATATTATGCTGTTATTATGTTATAAGTGTTATTATGCACTTCTGAAAAAAGACTGAGACAGAAGAGGTTCTGTGGGTTTAGAAAGAGCTTGTTTGTGTGACGGTAAACTGATGATGATATTTGTTAATGAAGAGAAATGATGAGATGGGCATGAAAAATCATCAGGAGCGGCTGAAATACTCAAGTCAGTTTTATGTGTATTTCATGATACATATTGTTCCAAAGCAGCTTTACAGAAATTCAACCATAAAACATTGAGTAAAAAAGACAAAGGCGACAGTGGCAGGAAAACCTGTCTATAGGCGAGGAACACTGAATGATGTGTAGTTTTAGTCATTTTGTTATGTTGGATTTTTTATATGCATTTTTATTTTTATTTATTGTTATGAATTTTTATTTCAGTTTTAGTTACTTAGTTTACTTCAACTTAAACCTCTTTGATTTCAATTCTTTCCTAATTGTTGTTTCATTGTTTTTTAATCTAATATTTTTATTTTATTGCAACTATAGGCACTTTATGAACTCATAACCTCTTAAGACCCGAGAAAAAAAATGTAGGAATTTAAAAAAAAAAAATAGTTTAGAGCATTTAGAATAATGTAAAAAAAAAAAAAAAAAAAAAAAAAAAAATTAAAAGACATGAATGAACATGCATAGGCAAAAACAATAGATTTTTTTAAATCACCAATACATTTTTAGTTTAAGATTTCTTTTTTGTACCAAACTTGTATAAAGATGATTCTCAGCTATGTTATAACAGAATGATTCAATACCTTTTTTCTTTCTGCAAAATGTGTGTAAAATGGCCATAAACGGGTTTCTCGTTATATACAATGTGTCTATAAACTAAATCAAATTTGCATATTAATGTGTTTTTGGGGCAACATGTAATGAAAAAAGAAGTGTAATAATGGGAGTAATAATTTACACGATTTTCATAATAATATATAATATTTCATAGACTATTGAAATATAATTTATTTCCCTATTCATTTGTTATGTCTACCAAAATGCGTAATAAACATGCTTTTAGTCCCGGTGTCCTCATATGAGAATGTTTATGAAATCAACGTCCTGTTTCATAACAGAAAGTCCGATTTTGATTTGAAACCCCATAACATTTTTCTGAGATGTTGATTTATGACACATAGTTTTAAAATTAGATTTAAATGATAATTTCAAAATGTTATCATATTTCCATAAGAGTGTCACTAAATTAATTTCAGACATTTTTGAAGAGCAAGGAGAGAAAGTGGTGATGGTGAAACATCCAATAATTTAGTATCTCTGTAAAGCCCTGAATGTGTTCTGTACAGCATGTGAGGTCTCAGAGAAATACACTACAATATAATGTCCTCACATGAGGCCGCAGGCTCTTAAGAGGTTAAAATGTACCTTGTACGCAATTTCACTTTGAATAAAAGCATCTACATTTTTTTTTTTTATTAATAGTTTTAGTTAACAGTAACAACACTTACACACAAATTAACTTTAGAAAATTTATGCTTATGAAAAATTCTACTCAGCTGGTTTGGAAACAGTGTCTTATGGGAACAAGTGAACTGCAGCTGCACGTTTATCTCTCTCTCGATGGAGTTCTCAGTTCAATCAAATCTAATTTAAAGCTGATGTCATTTTAGCTGTAGTCTTTTCACTTAACCCCTCATCAATCAGTCTGTCTGAGCCTCCAGACATGGGGTGTGTTTCCTAATACAAGCGCTATATAAATGCATCATCCATCATTCAATACACTTGTGGTTAGACGCAGTTTCTTTTTAGTACTGTATGACATGTGGACTTATGCAAATCATGCTCTTGAGCAAAATAGCTTTTAACAATAAAAAAAATATTTGATCAGTTGATGTTATAATATTGAACCAACATGGCTCAAATTACGAAGCTACTATGGTCTCAGGAAACACTGCCTAGTTATTTCATGCATCACATCCTGGCATTTAAGCACTAGAACTATTGTTCTGCTGATTTTTATGGGAAAGTAGCACTGAAATCAACCAATGGCTTGAATTTGGGGCTGGAGAGAGTTGTGTGTTGACTGGTTCTCGCCATTGAATATAGCCATGAGTATGAATATAGATGCTGGAATGGCGTTAAGAAGAAAATAAACAAACAAAAAACACTGCTAGTGCTAGTATCATGGTGCATGTCCAAAACGCCAAAAAATGAAATAATGTCCAAAAAACATGACATCAGAAACTAAAGTAGCTCAGAGCAGAACTGCTGTCTGTTCTCACCAGCCACTGCTGACCAGTGTTACCAAACCCCTCCCACTCTTAAAAATAAAGGTGCTTCACGATGCCAAAGAAGAACCTTTTTGTCTAAATGGTTCCATAAAGAACCTTTAACATCTGAAGAACCTTTCTGTGTTCACAAAAGGTTCTTTGTGGTGAAAGAAGGTTCTTCAGATTATAAAAAGGTAAGAAAGAGATGGTTCTTTGACTGAATGGTTCTTTGTGGAACCAAAAATGGTTTTTCTATGGCATCGCTTGAAGAACCTTTTGAAGCACCTTTACTTTTAAGAGTGCACCCTCAAAAGTCTCCAAAAATGAAAAGAAAGTAAATACAGGTAAAGGTAAAGGAAAGTATATATATATATATATATATATATATATACACACACACTTTACAAATGATGACAGTATAAAAAATATATCACAAAAGATGAAGTAGGCCTATAACAAACAAAATCTTAAGTGAAAGTGTAACTCTACATGTGTCACGGTGCACACAGCAGGGAGGAACAAGGACACGCAGACGAGGACATAAACTCAAATAATAGTCTTTAATAAGACATCAGGGCTAGACAAGGCAAGGCTGACAGACAAGATACACTGGGAGTAACGAGTAGACCAGACAAAATCAAACTGAACAGACAGGACCATAAATACACAGGTAAATCATAGATAACGAGACAAGGACACGGACAGGAACCCTCAGGACAGACACGGACAGGAACACAGGACGGGGACCTTCAGAGCAGAACAGACAGACAGGGAGCTGGGAGCTCAGGAGGCCATGGCAGTTGGTCTTTCATGGCCGTAGCCTCGTCCCTCGGCCAGGCCACTCCAGCCGGAACCCTTCTACCCCCCAAAAAAATTTCCCTGGGGAAGTTAGGGGGTATCAGGAGCCCTCCGGCGCTAGACAGACAGGAACAGGACAGGGACAGGACAGCCCTCCAGGGCTAAATAGACAGGAACAGGACAGCCCTCCAGGGCTAAACAGACAGGAACAGGACAGCCCTCCAGGGCTAAATAGACAGGAACAGGACAGCCCTTCAGGGCTAAATAGACAGGAACAGGACAGCCCTCCAGGGATAAACAGACAGGAACAGGACAACCCTTCAGGGCTAAACAGACAGGAACAGGACAGCCCACAGGAACAGGAAGCCCTCCTGGGCGAGCTAGGAAGCTGAGGCTTCTTCTGGGCATGACATGACATCAGGGGCCCTCACAGGGTCCCTCAGCAACCGCTTCCACTTCCACGACAAGGGGGCAGGCGGCTAGCATGGCCTCCGCGGCCACAACAAGAGGAGCTGCCTGTCCCAGACGAGTCTCCGTGGACAAGACTAGACAAGACAAGACTTGATTAAAATGTTCCTGTGGGCACAAAAAGACAAACACGGCTCTCCTGGCCATGACGTGTGGACTGGATCCACGGGGCTAGGGTTAGCAGCGGCCGGCGGGCATGAGTCAGCGGCGATCCGGCGGGCATTGAGTCAGAGGCGGGCATTGAGTCAGATACGGGTCGGTGGGCATTGATCTCCCGCGAACGGCGGGCCTGGGGGAGCGGCAACCCGGGAACTAGGCTTGGGATAGCCACAGCCGGTGGCGGATATCTCCCGCGATCGGCGGGCATGAGGGCTCGCGGCCAGCGGACTCGCTTGCCGCCAGAGACAAAACACAGGAACAAAACAAAAACTAGAAAAAACAAACAAAACAAAACGAGGTGAAGGGGCACCGCTTACGGTTAGGTCTGGTCTTCTGTCACGGTGCACACAGCAGGGAGGAACAAGGACACGCAGACGAGGACGTAAACTCAAATAATAGTCTTTAATAAGACACAGGGCTAGACAAGGCAAGGCTGACAGACAAGATACACCGGGAGTAACGAGTAGACCAGACGAAATCAAACTGAACAGACAGGACTATAAATACACAAGTAAATCATAGATAACGAGACAAACACAGCTGGACACAAATTAACTAATGACATTTAACGAGGACAGGAAACAAACCAAATATGGACACAAGAGGCGGAAACACATGACACACACAACAGAACCCTGACAACACGACACATCTGAATGAGTAAATTCTTCCTGTGATCTGCAAGCACATCAAACATGATGTAAAGACACAAAAGACACATAATGTTGGGCATTTGTTTAATGTCACCAAAGTGCATCCCTGTCCTGCTCAAATACAACAGATGAGAAATATGATTTTCCAAAAACAAAACCTTTATTCATACAAACTTATTTCAGTCAGCACACTCTATTACTACAAAGTAAGTGTAAAATACTGCATCACAGCACACATGACACGATGATGCACTGTGTCTCTCGGTATCTGGTTGACATGATTGTGCATGAATTGTGGTATAACTTTTGTGTCTGTGGTTAAAACAAGATGTTCATGAGTAGTTGGTGCCCTGATGTAATCATATATTTTCTCCGCCATCTTGATGCTTATAATTAAATGGTGGTGTGTGTCATCATATCTGAATGGCAGATGTACTGATGTGTGTTCACTGTGCAGACTCGTTAGGCGCGTTCGTCGACTTTAAGCACAGAATGGTCAGTGTATGACATCAAAGTACCGCGAGAGCGATAAGAGAGCCGACGGATCCTATGCTTTCGAATGGCTCTCGCGGTACTTTGATGTCATCAACATCTTTGCTTGGATCATTCTGTGCAGCGCCGCTTAAAGTCGAGCACGCCTATTGATAGTTTTCAGTCACGTGACCGGCTCGAAGACCTGGAGGGCAAAACATCCATAGAACTGCTGTACAAACGTGTCAATTTTTCATCTGTTTCCCAGCCGCAAATATTTTGATCACCTCTCAAAAGAATAAAACAAAGGTATTTCTGAACAAAATGCAAGTTTTGGCCATTTGCAATCCATATTAAGCACCCGCGGCAATATTTCAATCATAAACAGTGCGACAAAACGTTGTATAAACACTTAAAGTGCCTTAATATATTTAAAACAATAATATTAAAAGATCAAATTCAGTAATCACCACATTAATGATGCATAGTTTACATGATGAGGCTGGGAACATGAACGCAATCCGCTTAACGGTTCAGTGTTTTCCTTCTAATGGTTTTCTATGGGAAGCCATTTAATGTGAAACTTTGCACATTGTGTTTATATTCTCATCTTCTTGCCTGTACAAAATATACATCATCAATAAGGTGTCCACTGAATCTCGCCTTTTAATATCTGCGTTTTACTACATTATTACTTGATGCAATCTGCGTAAAAATAGCTGGCGGTCAGTGGAGCAAAGCTTCGTTTTGTCCTCCAGGGGGCGCTCCTATAAGAGTGTGACGTCATGTGAAAACTATCAATAGGCATGATTGAGAGCAAACGTGAGAGGTCACGGGCCTAGGGTGTGGCCAAGTAAAAAATAAAAAATCTCCAAAAAAAATCGCTATTTTTATTTAAATATAGCTAAAATAGCTCCTTGTCGCAAAAAAATCTAAAAAGTCGCAGCAACAATTAGAAAGTTACGGTGCCCGGGAGGGCCCGTCTTCGGTTCACTTAGTTTTGTCATGGCCATGAGATATTAATTTGTGGGAACGTCATATTAACTCGTGGGAACGTGATATTATGTCGTGGCCACGAGATCGTTTTGTCGAGGTAACGACATATTTTTCTCGTGGCCACGAGTTTAATGCATAAACAAACCTACGTGATTATAGCAACCCGGAATTATCAGGGATTCACTAATATTTTATTTTGAATTAAGAAATTGTTATTTTAATTATTATAGAAATTATTACATAATTAAATTATTACATTGACCATATGCTACCGGACTGTAGGCAATTGTACGCGATGTACACAGCATTCAAGTTTATCATGAATAGGCTAAATGTTACATAAAGTACATAAAATAAAACATTTTTATCCATCCCACAGTCTTGCTAGCTATGTGTGTCCATTAACTGATCGTCTTTTTCCGTAATATTTGTATATTATTATTATATTATTACATTATTATTATTAGCCTATTGTTATATTTTTATATTTGTTTTTTCCCTTCATTTCGATGTTTTTACATAACGTTCTGACCAGTTTTGTAAATAAGCCTACTGTAAATGCTCGACATAAAGCTTTGATTATGCTGACTGGAATTTATAGCCTAGGCTATTGGAAATATAGTTTAAAGGTTGAATTTAACATATATTTATTTTTCTGCGAATTAATAATTATTAATGTTATAGCCTACTGCCTATGTTTCGTTGAGGAATGAATCATTCACGTAGTTTCATTTGTAAATGTAAACACAACACACTCATTTATCATCACGCACTGGCATAAATAGCCTACAATCATAAAGTATTGGCATAATTCAGGCGTTTACAGTAATTGCAAAATATATGGTAGCAAATAGCATAATTATACAGAACGTTAATTAGGTAAAGCCATACACGAATTGAAAGGGGAAATAATAAAATATTATATATGAAAAAAATATAAAAATATAGCCCTAACAACATAATAATAATATACAAATATTAAATGAAATGTTTAATGTTAATAAAAAAATTTATTCATCTCTGATAATACCGGGTTGCTATGGTCACGTAGGTTTGTTTATGCATTAAACTCGTGGCCACCAGAAAAATATGTTGTTCCCTCGACAAAAACGATCTCATGGCCACGACATAATATCACGTTCCCACGACTTAATATGACGTTCCCACGAATTAATATCTCATGGCCACGACAAAACTAAGTGAACCGAAGACGGGCCCTCCCGGGCACCTTAGAAAGTAGCTAAATTTGGCGACAAAATCCCCAAATTGGCCACACTGCTGCTGAGCAGAACTAACTGACTCTTCTGCTGTATTTTCAGACATTTAAATGAATTTTATTACATATTAGCATGAAAGGATGTTTGCTCAGGTCGTGATATTTACTTTCTCTGGTTTGATCTGGCAGATAGACTCTGTGTCGCAGCTTGTGGACACGACTGGCAACGTTATTTAAAGGTGCTGTATGTAGGATTGACATAGCGGTTGAACTAGGTATTGCAGTCCAAATTCAAAATATTGGAGACGTTTTTTTTCACCCGGCTCCTCCTCCTCAGACTTGATGCACACACAGGTTGCCAGATTAACGACACCAACAGGAACGAGCGCACATGATGATGAATGAAGTTAAATACGTGGTGTTTTCCGCCAACTGGCAACCCAGGGTGCCGAAATACAATTGGGTAAACTGGCAGTGGGCGGGTTTCACAAACCATAACAAACACAGACATTCCAGGCCATAACACACATTTTCAACGGAGAATCACTGACTGTAGCATTGTTTTTCAGATAAACAAGTATGTTAAATTAGCATGTTTCTTAAATATCTGCAAACATACTATGGTATTTTTATGCTTTAGTAGAGTCAAAAACTTACATACAGCACCTTTAAAGTCAACACGACATCAGAGCTGACCCTGTTTACTCTCATTCTGTGTCATTCATCAAAAAAGTTAAATTTTTTTAATCAAAATTAAATTAGCTACTTTCAACAGTCCCTCTTGCTTTTTCACACATCTCTTCAGACCTTCTGTTGTACCCTGAAACTTGGATGTAAAACGGCTTGCAAATGCTGTTTTTATGTTGATCTCTCTGTATGGTGAATGTCTAATATTGAATTCTGCATGACAAAACTTGACTGAAATTCATATTTGTTTGAAACAGGAGGGATACGCGCTTAAAGAGAAGAGGACACTGCAACGCTGATCATCACTCCAGATCTGAGAGCCAACAGTGCATCTGCGAAAACTGAGTTTAAATGATTTGCCTGCCGATCTGAGTAGAATAAAATACGTTCTCATTTACAGAACCAATCATCATCCATTGGTTTGGGGGTGTTCCTCCCTGTAAACATGGCGTTAGTGTTGCCTTTCCTGCTTCTGCTTCTGCCAAGTCCTGCCCTGTCCAGCCAACATCTGCAGACAGGAGCTCAGCACGTCTCCAGAGACATCAAACCCCAGCCTATTAAACTTGTTATTTCAGACACATGTGCACAAGATGGGTCCAAAGACAGAGAGCTAGACTTGGATCCCGATTCTCCTCTGGTCTTGACCCATCGGATCCGTCTGGTGCCAGGGTCAGGTTCAGCTTGTGGTCAGTGCGAGATGGACTTCGCAACCCTGCGTGATCGCATTGAAAGACTGGAGAAGGAGGTGTCTGATCTGAGGGAGAAATGTGGAGGTCCAGAAGGATGCTGCAGCTCCCAACAGAGCAAAGGTAAAGCTCATAGAGTTCCAGACGAGCTTGTCACATCTAGAGCGGTAGTCTAAAATATCCTGAAGCATGTGTTTACAGGATGTCTGGAATCTCTATCCTGACCAATCCTTAAAGGGACAGTGCACCCAAAAATGAAAATTCTGTCATCATTTACTCTCCCTCAAGTAGTTCCAACCCTGTATGAATGTGTTTGTTCTGCTGAACACAAAGGAAGCTATTCTGAAGAATTTGGGAAACAGAGCCGTTCTGGGGTATATTTTTTCCAACCTGGTCTCACAGAATTCCGTGTAATGACCACGGACCCTTTAACTCCGTATCTGTGGTGGCATCACGGAATTTTGTGATGGGCTCACAGAAGTGATACCAATGTAAGTGTCACCAACGCGATACTGGGAATTTTATCGTCATAATTAAATTATATATTGGGTATCAACATTGCCATTATTGCATATATGTTGGGGTGTGATTTTTCAATGTAAACAGCCACAACAGTTTTCTTTATATTACATTACACATTTATGAGCACGTAACCCAACCCCTGCCCCTAAACCTACCATTTGTCAATAAAACAGAAGATATTACAGACAGACACAACTACCGTCATAATTTATTCAAAAAGTATTAATGTTCCAAGCCTTCCGAGGCAAAACGATTGATTTGTGAGAGGAATAGACGCGTCTGCCGTAAAGCTCTTCCTATGTGCTGCAGTCTCTGTGCGTAAAGTCAAAAAATGCCACCAGAAGAAGCCTTACGTCAGCTTTGGTTGTGAAATGCCATTGGCTCTTACGTGTCTCGTGACCGATTGCTTCATGCTACGGGATGGGAGTATGTTTTTGAATGAGATGTGAGCGTGTTAACGGAGCGGGATCATTTTCAGCGATTAAAACCTTGTGTTTTACTCTCTTCTTCGTATGGCTTCAGAAGACTTGGAATGCAACACGACTTGTTTGTAATGCTTTTATACTGCTTATTTACTGTCAGTTTTTGCAATAAATACCTGTGACTGCACTTATCTTTGCCTGTTGCGTGTTTTATATTGTTCAGAGGTGGGTAGGTTTAGGGTAGGGGTGGGTTAGGTGCTCCAGTGAAAGTATAAATTTATATACAAATATAACTGCATCAGAGTCAGTCTTTTTACGTGGTCCACACACGTCAATTGAGGCAGCGCTGGTGTTGAACCAGTGGATCCGTGCGTGGACCACGGCTGATGCCTGTCACTGACTTACATTGGTATCACTTCTGTGAGCCCATCACGGAATTATCGGCGATTCTGTGATGCCACCACAGATTCGGAGTTAAGGGTCCGTGGTCATTACACGGAATTCTGTGAGACCAGGTTGATTTTTCCTACTATGGAAGTCAATGGTGCCCCAAAACAGCCTGATTACAAACTTTCTTCAAAATATCTTCCTTTGTGTTCAGAACAAAGACATTCATACAGGTTTGGAACTACTTGAGGCTGAGTAAATGATGACAGAATTTTCATTTTTGAGTGAACTGTCCCTTTAAGGATTTCCTTATAGGAAATACTCAGTTCTAATCAAATCAGATCCTACTAGATAAACTAAAATTATTATTATTATCGGTTTGCTTCAGAATAGGATTCCAAATGTATCTAGTAATAATTAAATTCTCAGGGGATTCATAGAGCATCCTTATTTATCCCATTTAAATCCTTTAGCATTTGTTCCGGATTATCAAAATTCCATAAGCAATCCAATGCATTCAGTTCCTCATGCACAGTACTGCTTATATTCTGGATATCAAAGATTCTGCATCTTTGATACATTACTACTGCACTACTACTAATACTACTACTACTACTAATAGAATATAATAGAATAATAGAAATATAATATCATTTTTTGTGTGTGTGTGTGTGTATTGTGTGTAATGTATAATACTATGTACAGTACCTTATTGTTGTTTGACCCTTTATGTACAGCACTTTGGTCAACTTCTGTTGTTTTTAAATGTGCTCTAGAAATAAACCAAACTTGAAACTTGAATAGAATAGAAAAAAAATGTCCATTCAGGAACCCATGAGAAAATATGTCATCATAGTTTATGTGAACAAGGCAGCTGTTTGTGTAAAATCCTCGAAGGGAAAGCAACATTTGCTGAATCTCATTTCACATTTCACACTGCAGTCTTATTTCTAACCTCTCTTTTTAACAGTCTCGTTTTCTTGTAAAAATGTTATGTCAATGTCAATGTCCTTTTAATGGATAATTATTAGTCATGTATGCAGAATAAACTCAGTGGAATGTGTGAACGGCTGCAGCTGCTCTAGTGAACACAAGATACACAAGATACTGTAGTAAACACAAACGTTTCATGTACAGTATGACCATTGCTTCTATGATTAGTTATGAATTTAAACAAAGCGAACAGCAAAATATAAGCAGAAAAAAATATGTACAACACATGAATGTAGTTTTTTTGTTTTGTTTTGTTTATTTTTGTTGTTTTTTTTTCTGAAAAAAAGTAAGAAGAAAAAACAACTGGGGCTGAATTACCATAAAATTAGTGCATATGACTTGTGAACTATATTCCAGTTTAACAGCATTGGCAGGCAGTGATGTAGAATCGGTGGGCGGGGCTAAACAGGCAGTGATGTAGAATCGGTGGGCGGGGCTAAACAGGCAGTGATGTATAATCGGTGGGCGGGGCTAAACAGGCAGTGATGTAGAATTGGTGGGTGGGGCTAAACAGGCAGTGATGTAGAATTGGTGGGTGGGGCTAAACAGGCAGTGATGTATAATCGGTGGGCGGGGCTAAACAGGCAGTGATGTATAATCGGTGGGCGGGGCTAAACAGATAGCGATGTAAATCGGTGGGCAGGGCTAAACAGACAGCGATGTATAATCGGTGGGTGGGGCTAAACAGGCAGTGATGTAAATCGGTGGGCGGGGCTAAACAGTCAGGGATGTAAATGAACGACAGGTGTGTGTGTGATGTCTGTTTAGCTGTTGTGGGGCTAAACAGGCAGTGATGTAGAATTGGTGGGTGGGGCTAAACAGGCAGCGATGTAGAATTGGTGGGAGGGGCTAAACAGACAGTGATGTATAATCGGTGGGTGGGGCTAAACAGGCAGCAATGTAGAATCGGTGGGTGGGGCTAAACAGATAGTGATATATAATCGGTGGGTGGGGCTAAACAGGCAGCAATGTAGAATCGGTGGGTGGGGCTAAACAGACAGTGATGTATAATCGGTGGGTGGGGCTAAACAGGCAGTGATGTAAATCGGTGGGTGGGGCTGAACAGATAGCGATGTAAATCAGTGGGCGGGGCTAAACAGACAGCGATGTATAATCGGTGGGTGGGGCTAAGCAGGCAGTGATGTAAATCGGTGGGCGGGGCTAAACAGTCAGCGATGTAAATCGGTGGGTGGGGCTAAACAGGCAGTGATGTAGAATTGGTGGGCGGGGCTAAACAGTCAGCGATGTAAATCAGTGGGCAGGGCTAAACAGACAGCGATGTATAATCGGTGGGTGGGGCTAAACAGGCAGTGATGTAAATCGGTGGGTGGGGCTAAACAGTCAGGGATGTAAATGAACGGCAGGTGTGTGTGTGATGTCTGTTTATCTGTTGTGGGGCTAAACAGGCAGTGATGTAGAATTGGTGGGTGGGGCTAAACAGGCAGCGATGTAGAATTGGTGGGAGGGGCTAAACAGACAGTGATGTATAATCAGTGGGTGGGGCTAAACAGGCAGCAATGTAGAATCGGTGGGTGGGGCTAAACAGACAGTGATGTAAATCGGTGGGTGGGGCTGAACAGATAGCGATGTAAATCGGTGGGCGGGGCTAAACAGACAGCGATGTATAATCGGTGGGTGGGGCTAAACAGGCAGTGATGTAAATCGGTGGGCGGGGCTAAACAGTCAGCGATGTAAATCGGTGGGCGGGGCTAAACAGGCAGTGATGTAGAATTGGTGGGCGGGGCTAAACAGTCAGCGATGTAAATCAGTGGGCAAGGCTAAACAGACAGCGATGTATAATCGGTGGGTGGGGCTAAACAGGCAGTGATGTAAATCGGTGGGTGGGGCTAAACAGTCAGGGATGTAAATGAACGGCAGGTGTGTGTGTGATGTCTGTTTATCTGTTGTGGGGCTAAACAGGCAGTGATGTAGAATTGGTGGGTGGGGCTAAACAGGCAGCGATGTAGAATTGGTGGGAGGGGCTAAACAGACAGTGATGTATAATCGGTGGGTGGGGTTAAACAGGCAGCAATGTAGAATCGGTGGGTGGGGCTAAACAGACAGTGATGTAAATCGGTGGGTGGGGCTGAACAGATAGCGATGTAAATCGGTGGGCGGGGCTAAACAGACAGATATGTATAATCGGTGGGTGGGGCTAAAGAGGCAGTGATGTAAATTGGTGGGCGGGGCTAAACAGTCAGTTATGTAGAATTGTGGGCGGGGCTAAACAGTCAGCGATGTAAATCAGTGGGCAGGGCTAAACAGGCAGTGATGTAGAATTGGTGGGTGGGGCTAAACAGGCAGTGACTTAAATCGGTGGGTGGGGCTAAACAGTCAGTTATGTAGAATTGTGGGCGGGGCTAAACAGTCAGCGATGTAAATCAGTGGGCAGGGCTAAACAGGCAGTGATGTAGAATTGATGGGTGGGGCTAAACAGGCAGTGACTTAAATCGGTGGGTGGGGCTAAACAGATAGCGATGTAAATCAGTGGGCGGGGCTAAACAGGCAGTGATGTAGAATTGGTGGGTGGGGCTAAACAGGCAGTGATGTGAATCGGTGGGCGGGACTAAACAGGCAGTAATGTAGAATCGGTGGGTGGGGATAAACAGGCAGTAATGTAGAAGCAGGCATTGATCTTCTGTGGAGGCTGTGCTTATCCACACTATTACATCATAGAGTACTTTCCACAAGCTGTTGCTTTGGCAAACTGGCTTCAATATAAGCTGTTTATAGACTAAAGCAAAAGTTTAGATTTAGCTTTTTTTTCACTCTGACACAGTGTGACCGTGTGATGTGTTCTTATTTCTCCACAGGTGTGGTCTGTACCACCGTTCGTCCCACGACCGACGAATGTCCTGATGACTGCAGTGACCAGGGACGCTGTGTAGATGGCAAATGTGTGTGTTTCCCAGGATTCAGCGGGCCTGACTGCAGTGTGCCCGACTGCCCTGATGACTGCAGCAGCCGGGGCCAATGTGTGAACGGCCAGTGTGTGTGTGACCCAGGCTTTACCGGCCCAGACTGCTCCTCCAGCACATGTCCTGATAACTGCAACGACAGGGGCCGCTGCGTGAACGGCAGGTGTGTGTGTGATGCCGGCTTTACTGGGCCTAACTGCGGGACACGGGGCTGTCCGGATAACTGTAACAAGCGGGGCCGCTGTGTAAATGGCAGGTGTGTGTGTGATGCAGGGTTTACCGGGCCTAACTGCGGGAAACAGGGCTGTCCGGATAACTGTAACAAGCGGGGCCGCTGTGTGAACGGCAGGTGTGTGTGTGATGCAGAGTTTACCGGGCCTAACTGCGGGACACAGGGCTGTCCGGCTAATTGCAATAAAAGGGGCCGCTGTGTGAATGGAAAATGCGTGTGCGACTCAGGATTCGCCGGTCAGGACTGCTCTGAGACATCCTGCCCGGGGACTGTAATGACAGGGGCCGATGTGTGAACGGACAGTGCGTGTGCAATCCTGGCTTCTCTGGACCGGACTGCTCTGTCAAAACATGTCCAGAGAACTGCAACAATCGTGGACAGTGTGTAAACGGCAAGTGTGTCTGTGAGAGCGGCTTTACGGGCCCCGACTGCTCATCCAGATCTTGTCCTGGAGACTGCAGTGACCACGGCAGATGCGTCGACGGCCGCTGTGTGTGTGATAGCGGTTTTACTGGACCAGACTGCTCGGCCAAGACTTGTCCCAATGATTGCAATAACAAAGGCAGATGTGTGAACGGGAAGTGTGTCTGTGACGTGGGCTTCTCCGGTCAGGACTGTTCCACCAAAACCTGCCCCAACAACTGCAGTAACAAGGGCCGCTGTGTGAAGGGCCGCTGCGTGTGCCAGCGTGGTTTCACGGGGCCCGACTGCAGCGAGTGTCAGTCTGGGTTCACAGGAGAAAACTGCGACACTGGTGAGTGATGCATGTGATATATTACTGTATTAGTGAGTACTGCAATAAAATGTGTGTAAAAAGTCTGCACATTTAAGTCTCAGCATGGTATCAACTCACTGAAGCACTTTAGCATTTGAAGCACCATGTCTCATGGTGTCATAGTAATTATGACACTCTCTTCTCATAGGATAAGTCCACACACTCTCATGCATAATTAACAGCAACGGGGAGTGTTCAATCACAAGTCATTCTGCAGCCTTCGAAAGTTTGCTGAGGCCCCCTAGTGGGCCCTGGGCCCCTAATTGAAAACCACTGCTCTATAGAACATGAAAAAGTCACATACTGTGATGCTGGTGGGAATAAAACTAAATTATAATTAGGGGCTTTCGCACCGGAACCTTCTCATAGTTCCTAGAACTATTGGTAGAAGTTCCCACTTTTTGGTCTGTTCGCACCGCAGGGACTAGGAACGGTTTTAGTTCTAGAAACTCCATATGGGGGAACTAAATTAGCTTCTACTTCAGAGTAGGGTCTTAAACAGTTCTATAAGAACTATCAGTGATGTACTTGTATGCTGATTGGCCAAATGCATATGAAACACCGGCTACCCGGCATTTTTAAAAAGCTGAGTAAAAATATTAACTTCACGAACATGGAAAACAGTGATTACGGCATGTACCCGTTTTCTGCAGTATTGTTCTTTTCCTTGATGATAACACTGCAAGTTGTCATTGGAGATTTAGTAACATTTTCATGCTCTTTTAATCATGTAAATTGTGCATTTACATTCCGTCTCCATCATGAAACCCACAAAACACAACAAAAGCAGCTCTGATCACAGCATCCTCCATTCACCGGTTATTGGCTTTTGTAAATAATGCAAATAAAGACATCTCTGTCGGCTGCTTCAGAGTTCCTGCTGTCGGAGCAAATTCAACCAGGACATCGGGCCGAGGGAGAAATTGGTTTTCTTGGAACGACCCTGCTGGCTAGTTCCCAGAACTGATGGGATAGGACTGTGTGGTGCACAAGCCCCTATTATTTTCTCCTTCCCATTAATAATTGGGGATCAAGCACCAAACTCTCCCATGTAATTGTAATTACCTTTGTAATTGTAGCATGCCCCATAGAGACACACATAGGAAAACACACAAACAGAGGATAGTTTGAACATTACACACAGCAGATTTGGACTCTCAAACTCAAACCTTCTGCCCAGCTGTCCAAATTTGTTTATGCTAATTCCTCTGATTCTTTGGCTTATGAAGAGTCCAAAAAACAAACAAAAAAGCGAATTAGGCCATTTTCAGACCATACCAACAAAGATGTATGGAATTCCAGCTGATTAGTCAAGCTGTTATTAAATAACACACTAATTAATTCATGAGCATGTGAGGCTGTTTTAAGAACTTGAACCAGACTACTTGTGTGATTATTGCAAATTATACTTTCTATCATATTATTTTTATTTATTAATTGTAATCATAAGCATGCTGGTTTGTAGTGCAAATAGTTTTACATTTTACTGCACTTTGTTTTTCTAGTTATTTATAGAGGCTAATGAATCTGAATTTGGTGCGGCATATTGAGTGAAACTTTAATGTCGACCATTCTGGGTGTCTGTTGTTTTGAATTTTGGTGTAAAATGCTACATATTGGCATATCATTGTAACTCGGTATGTGGCACAATGCCTTGAAGGTACTCTAAAAGTTTCAAGACAGCTTTTTGGCTAAACTTGCTGCCCACCATTTTGAAAACCTACTTTTTTTAACTTATCTTAGCCGTTGATCTAATTTTCACCCAATTCAATTTGAATCATCTCCAAACCATGCTGGCTAAAAGTTCTTGATTTCATGTTGATGGCATGATGCCAAACTGCATCTAAGGGTGTATCTCTGAAACGGTGTGGCATATTGACACCAAACTTTATGTGTGTCATTGTCAACTCACATTGACCACATCAATTTGATAAGAGCGCCACCTATTGGTCAAAAGTGATAAGCAATTAAATCACATTACAATTGGCTGATTTTTGCACTTAGGGAGCTTGGCACAGATTATTGCTGCTTGCAGCTACTGTATATTTATAATTATTTTCAACTTCCTTCAACACATACATCTATGATAACATCTCAAAAATATGTTTTAGTCTTTCATGACCCTTTAGGAGTTTCAAGATTTATTTTGGAAGCTATTCATGGAAAGTGACAAATCCATATCAGATTACTTTTTCCACTGGGAAGGAGCATATGGTATAAAAGCTTTACAGACACAGACATTTTAAAGAGCGTCTTTATATTCCATTTGAAGGTGTTTAAATAATCTACACATATGGTAACAATCCATCATTATATTTTGTATTGCCCTGAGTGTTCACTGTGTCTTTATGAGTGCTCTTGGTGAGTGAATACAGCAGCGGGTCAGCAGTAATCAGACATACAGCACTGAAGTTATTGTTTCAAGTAGAAACAGGTGGGTTTGAATCTGTTTCGTCTTCTGTCCAGCACTGGCGGGTGTCTCGCGTCTCAACACCAGGGACATCACTGAGTCATCTGTCACTCTGTTCTGGACTCCACCTGCCGTGCAGTACGACTCCTACCACATCACCTTCACCAGCAGGGCAAGTACAGCACTACCACACATTACATATACAAACTCATTACGACACACTGCATGATAAACACAATAAGCACCGATCTCATTGTTATCTCCTCAAAAGGACAAATGGGTGAATAATAGCAGTAGATGTTCAACCCGGAAAACACTTTGAGGTCACTTCCACACTTCAAACACTTCAGAGATTGAATGAAACAGGATTTCACCTAGGGATGCACGATATTATCGGACTGATATCGGAATCGGCCGATAATGGCTTTAAATGTAAATATCGGCATCGCCCCGAAATGAAAAATTATGCCGACATGTCTTGCCGATAAGAGGAATACGTTAACTCACATGTCCTCAGGGTGTGATTAGATCACGTCAGCAGTGAGTGGCTCATTCTTGAAGCAATAGATTCACGCTTTTGGATCGCTGCATTTAATCTGAGAAAGCACGTACAGAATGTGTTCGGTGTGTGATAGAGTAAACAGTAATAGCCTCCCCCGGGTCCTAACGCCCGCTCGGTAAGGAGTTTAATCTGTAGGGGGCGCTGTTGGCCTACTTCTAATTAAATTAAAAGTAAAATAACCTACACAAATAACATTTAGACTGTGTTTCTGATTAAATAAAGCAGTAATTGATGTCATAAAATAATGTAAAAAAATCACAAACATGACATGAATATTGTAAATTACATAATTTTATATATACTGATTTATTCATTAATGTGTAATATGTTTTATTTATTTTTTTAAAGCATAAGCTCTAAAAGATTTTTAGAATTTTTACAACTCTTTTGCTTTAGACATCTACAAATGTTAAATCTTAAAATAAAATGTTAGGGTTAACAGCATCTTTCTGGTGAAAAAATATCGGCATATCGGATATCGGCAAAAATCCAATATCGTGCATAATTTCACCCTTTCAATAAGAATCGCATTTAAGAAAGAAAATGTACAATGGCAATGACAATAAACTTAAAATAACGGAATGTGAAAATTATAGATTATTTAAAATGTAGTATTATCTAATTAATTATTGAATTAATCATTTTAAGGATTACATTTTACATACATTTTACATTATATACATGTATACAGTACATCCAAAATAAATAAACCATAAATGAGAATCACCCACTTTTTCCCCTCTTCTGATATCATATACAGAAAAGCATTTAACAAAACCCACAGCAGCCCAAATTTAAATCTGGCTGAATGTGTTTTCCAAAGGAAAAACAAATTAATTTTTACACGGACATAAATGAGCCCAATCTGGCAGTGGAAAAACTAGCTATTCGCTTTGGATAGAAACCTTGTTTTGATTTACAGCCCTCTGAATGTTTAGTGCCCATCTCTACCTCAGCAACCATCTCAACGTTACTGAAACCATACACGACAACACCCATCGCTACGAGTGACTATATAAAGTCCAGTTTTGTTAGGGAGCCACAGAAAACATACAGTACATGTCATCATGACTGTGGTGTCAGTAGTTCTGACCGTTATTAAACCTTTCATTTCTGGACCAGGAAGAGGGAAGCTTCTGTAGGAGAGCTGAGGTAATTATAATGGAATTACCATACAGGTTTTCTTAGCTGAGGGGTTTGTTGCAACCAGCAGCTAGACTACAGTGATGTTTCAGTCCAGTTTGATGGCCTGTTTCTGTCAGCAATTGTTCATTAAGAAACATATGCTATCAATCTGCTGTGGGGTGGGTGATGTAAGCTCCATCAATGATAGACTGCAGCAGGCTCATCAGATGCTTCAGGAATGAAATGTGATGATGCTGTAATCTCTGAAATATCCCAACATGCTGAAACTCTTATTTTCACATGCAACAATATTTGAAGCACTTCAGTCTAATCCGCAGCTCTCAGACAGCTTCCTACAAAGACTAAAAGCCCAAACAGAGCACAAGAGGAGAAGTCTAATAGTCATGTAAAGTCAAGCCATCTTATTTCTACAGAGATTCAAAGTTCAGTTTTATCAAACGTTCAGCTTGCTGAACGTCCTTCTTGTTAAAACCATGTTTCGGTCCCAGCTGGTCCTGGGAAAGCTAGGAATCTGTGCTGAGGGCTTGTCTGGTAGACAAGGACTTCGCTGAGTATCTGTCTCAAGGACTCATATAATGGTCATGACCTTTACTGTGGGGGTGTTGTGGTCATTCCTGGGTGCAGACCAAAATCTGGTCTGGATACAAGCTGGATTCAGCTGACTACGATAATGATGGTATTAGGGTGAGACAGACAGACTAATATTAGGGTAGATGCCATTCTTCTTACGATTTAACAAGTACAACGTGTGTTATGGGAAGTGTTCCTGGTCCTGGTTGACCTAATTAATGCAGCCTAACAATCCTTTAACGGATTTGAATAATAGAAGTGTATTAGTGTGTTAGGTGTACGCCAGGTTAAAGAGATGGGTCTTTAATCTAGATTTAAACTGACAGAGTGTGTCTGCCTCCAGAACAGTGTTTGGTAGATTGTTCCAGAGTTTGGGCGCTAAATAGGAAACTGATTTTCTGGTCACAGTCCCGTTCCGGGCTTTATAAGTAATCAGCAAGATTTTAAAATGCACACCATGCTTAATACGGAGCCAGTGCAGTGTTGACAGAAACGGGCTAAAATTGTCATACTTCCTTGTTATAATGAAAACTCTAGCTGTTGCATTTTGGACCAGCTGCAGTTTGTCATGTTTAATTTTGGAGTTTGTTACAGCATGTATAGTATATTGGTACCATATTTCTTATCGGCCAATAATAGACATTAATCAATGTCACTATTGAATATATTTCAGCTAATAATGGATTAGTCCATGTATTTAATTGCCCAGGCTCACTTTCTGTATTTGTACATTTAGACTATCCTTAGATTATCTAATGCTCAATGTAAGTTAATAATTAAATACACTAATAATTTAATAACACTGTTAAATTAATATGCATTTTTAATACTCTAAATTTAGTGTTTTATTTAATTTAATTTTTTTGGCAAAATAATATAGAATTTGAATAATGCCCATTTATTGGCTATTGAACATAACATTGAAATACATATTAACTTATTAGTATTTGGTAGAATTTTAATAATGATGCATGCCTAGTAGAAGTAAGTCCAGTAAGGTGCAGGAAGGTAATTTATGAAACAAAAACAACAAAACTAATCCAGGCAAGGAGCAAGGTAAACACAGGCAAAAACAAGAAAACCAACCATGGAAGAGACATACATGTCTCTATATAGCACTGAACAGACTCACGCAATACATCCATGTGAGGACAACACCAGACAATGAACAAAGAAAACACTGGGGTATATATACTCAGGAAAACAAGGCGCTGATGGGGAACAGGTGTGGGTATTTAATTATTATAGCTAAAAACAAAGGTAACTCCTCATTCCACAGTTCAGCTGCTCCTAAACAGCCTGGTCTTAAGACCAACATTTCTTTAGGAGCTGAGCTAATTAGTGAGGACCGGAAGAGGGCGGGATACTGCACCACTACCTTAGCCATTCCCAGGCTCATTAAAGCCCTTAAAAGCAACCAAACTGAGTGGAGCGTATAAACAAGCATCCAGTCTTCAGAACTGAATAGGCTACAGAAGAGAGCAAGTCTCTCTCAACAGCCTGCTCAACACTCAGTTCTCCTCACCAGACAAAGCAACAGCACTTCAGGACCCCACCAGAAGGGGCAGCTGATGAGAAAATGGAGCACCGCACTCTCTATTGACCTTCCTAGGGTGTCATCTGAAGGCTCTTAGCGCAGATCCCTTAAAGGGGTCATCGGATGCAAAATACACTTTACAAGTTGTTTGAACATAAACGTGTGTTGAAGTGTGTGTACACATCCATCCTATAATGATAAAAATCCACCCAATCCACCCAATGCCAACCTCATATCAACCCTCTGTTTGCCTACCCTGTTGAAAAATCCAGCATATGCTGGTTAGGCATGTTTTGAAGCATGGCTGCTGGTTTGAGCTGGTCATGTGCTGGTCCTAAGCTGGTCCTGAGCAGGAGTGCTTAGGGCCAGTTTAGGACTAGCACATGACCAGCTAAGAACCATCTTAAACCAGCTCATGACCAGCTAAGGACCAGCTTAAACCAGCTCAAACCAGCAGCCATGCTTCAAAACATGCCTAACCAGCATATGCTGTTCTTTTCAACAGGGTAGAAAGAGACCATATAGTAACTCATAAGTAAGTAAGTAAGTAAACTTTATTTATATATTATTTATAGAGTCACAAAGTGCTTTACAATACTATCAGTAAAACAAATCGAACATACATACAATCAAATATAAAATAAAAACATAAAAACAAAACCAATTAGAGACCAAATATCTCAGAAATTTAATAACAGCCAAATTCTACTGTTAATTAAAAGCTTGTCCAAAGAGGTGCGTCTTTTGGTGTCTTTTAAAAGAGTCCATTGTTCTCAGTGTTAGAGGGAGAGAGTTCAAGAGCCTTGGAGCCACAGCACAGAAAGCACGATCACCTTTTGTCTTAAGACGTGTTCTAGGAATAGTTAGAAGGTCCAGGTCAGAAGACCTTAAAGACTGACCAGGAGAAATTGCATATAATAGATCCTGAATATAGGAAGGTGCTTGACCATGCAAGGCTTTATAAGTAATTACTAAAATTTTAAACTGCTCTCTGAAAGCAATAGGCAGCCAATGAAGGTCCTTAAGAACAGGACCTTCTTGTTCTTCATCCATTTGAAGAATGGATGGACTTCATCCATCCTTCATCCATTGCTATGTAGAAATGATCAGAGTCAGATCGGAAGCAGCCACAGAGCAATGAGCAGAAAGGGAACTTCCTTGTCTAGCTTGTCTAGGTTCTATCAGCAATCCCCATGACCAAAAGCTGCCATGCTGCCTCAGCAGACAAGTTGCAGACACTTGACTCTCATCCTTCACGAAGAGAGCCAACAGAGCCACAGCTCAGAGCTTGTGTGCATCTCTGGCCATAATGGAACACAGTGATGCACACTCTCTGAACTGGCATAAGCTCACATTGTTACAAACATCTTCACATGCATACACAGACAAAGTGGCTTCCTGAAGACAAAGAAGCTGGGGATTCCATAACGTAGCTACCCTTTTAAGGCATTGCTTGCGCATCATGCTCCGTCATGTGACTACCTACAGACACCGGTAACACTGGAGACGTTCCCACAGCATCGAAGTTATAATGCAGTGTCTCGTTTCCTCAAAAGGGAAAAGCAACACAATCTGTTTTATCATTTTCAAGAACAATGGCAATCTGTTTGCAGATTGGGGGGAGGGCGGTTAGTCAGTTTAGGTTACAGTTTAGGTAAATCATTTTTAAGTCACTAATCAAATAGCCAAATTAGTGCCACTGATCGTGGAAATGTTTTGGCTGCAGTTCTGCTGTCATTAAAAGGGTGACATACAGTGCTTAATTTGTAAATTGCGAGGTCCCGGAACAAAGTGGGGTAACGGATCCGGCATGTGATTAGAGGAGGGAGAGGTAACGGAGCATTCGCGCAATCACATTGGTGGACCAGTTTAAGTGATTAACAGCATGCATCAGTTGCTTTTAGGGTCGGTAGGGTCATGAATGAGCTGGAAAAGCCTGAAAAAGTTTTGAAAAAGTTGTGGAATTTTATTTTACAAATCTCTGTATAATAGAGTTATATGCAGGTCCTGAATTTCGGTGGGGGATTGTGTGTAGCTGTATCGCATAGTTTTACTCATTCCCGCAGCTTTCAAGTTTATAATGAGGGAAATTCCTGCATTTATTCAATAAAGCATGTAGGTTAGATGAGCAAATAAATCCACACAAACTATAAGATTAAATCAGTCATTTGAAACCAGCATTTGAAACCATGAACTCTCTCAGAGCGCGCTTCGAAACAAGACTTTCACTCGCATTTAGGGACAGCTGACAGAACTGTCACTTGACTAATCGGGTCATTGTTGCATTGTCACAAAAATTTATAATTTGCACATCTTTTTAATTATTTTTTAAGCCATTTGGTACTGGCGCACTCCAGGCTGTATTCTGTGCGCTCACGGTCACATCCAAAGTGCGCGCGTAAGCCACCTCGCTAGTAGGCTATTATAAGAGTTATTTTTTGTAGTTTGTTGAGCTTAAGCGACCAAATATAGGCTACACAATATGACATCTAAATGGGCGAGTATCCTCTTTAGCACAGTGGGTTCCTAAATGAAAACAGTTGAGAAAGAAAATGCATGTAACATGGATCCATGCATTCGGTCTTGTGAGAGAAGCCTCATGAGAGCAGCCGTCTTTTGCGCGCTTAAGTTTGTTATTTCAAATGTAGATGTGCGGCAAGCGCACTCATAATAGAAGATTTTTCATGAAATATATGCACGCTATAGGTCAGCAGCACGAATGCCTTTCATTGGCGCGTGAGGAGGGGGATCCGCCAAAATGAGGTGCCGGATCGTATTTGGGAGGTGCCGGATCCAGATCACAAATTAAGCCCTGGTGACATATACAGCAAATGCCAAGAAATTCTAAAAGTCATGTACATTTTTCAGTTCAAATGTACACTAAGGTCATTTATAATACAATTCTTATTAAATTATATTCTCCATCTACAGGTGCATCTCAATAAATTAGAATGTCGTGGAAAAGTTCATTTATTTCAGTAATTCAACTCAAATTGTGAAACTCGTGTATTAAATAAATTCAATGCACACAGACTGAAGTAGTTTAAGTCTTTGGTTCTTTTAATTGTGATGATTTAGGCTCACATTTAACAAAAACCCACCAATTCACTATCTCAACAAATTAGAATACTTCATAAGACCAATAAAAAAAAACATTTTTAGTGAATTGTTGGCCTTCTGGAAATTATGTTAATTTACTGTATATGTACTCAATACTTGGTAGGGGCTCCTTTTGCTTTAATTACTGCCTCAATTCGGCATGGCATGGAGGTGATCAGTTTGTGGCACTGCTGAGGTGGTATGGAAGCCCAGGTTTCTTTGACAGTGGCCTTCAGCTCATCTGCATTGTGGGGTCTGGTGTCTCTCATCTTCCTCTTGACAATACCCCATAGATTCTCTATGTGGTTCAGGTCAGGCGAGTTTGCTGACCAATCAAGCACAGTAACACCATGGTCATTGAACCAGCTTTTGGTCCCTTTGGCAGTGTGGGCAGGTGCCAAGTCCTGCTGGAAAATTAAATCAGCATCTCCATAAAGCTTGTCAGCAGAAGGAAGCATGAAGTGCTCTAAAATTTCCTGGTAGATGGCTGCGTTGACTGTGGACTTCAGAAAACACAGTGGACCAACACCAGCAGATGACATGGCAGCCCAAATCATCACTGACTGTGGAAACTTCACACTGGACTTCAAGCAACATGGATTCTGTGCCTCTCCACTCTTCCTCCAGACTCTGGGACCTTGATTTCCAAATGAAATGCAAAATTTACTTTCATCTGAAAAGAGGACTTTGGACCACTGAGTTCTTTTTCTCCACAGCCCAGGTAAGACGCTTCTGACGTTGTCTCTGGTTCAGAAGTGGCTTGGTAGCCCTTTTCCTGAAGACGTCTGAGCGTGGTGACTCTTGATGCACTGACTCCAGCTTCAGTCCACTCCTTGTGAAGCTCTCACAAGTGTTTGAATCGGCTTTGCTTGACTGTATTCTCAAGCTTGCGGTCATCCCTGTTGCTTGTGCACCTTTTCCTACCCAAATTCTTCCTTCCAGTCAACTTTGCATTTAATATGCTTTGATACAGCACTCTGTAAACAGCCACACCTTTCAGTAATGACCCTCTGTGACTTACCCTCTTTGTGGAGGGCGTCAATGTTCGTCTTCTGGATCATTGCCAAGTCAGCAGTCTTCCCCATTATTGTGGTTTCAAAGAACAAGGGATACCCAGAATTTATACTGTAGGGATGGTCAATTATTGAAACTCAAATGTAAATATTCTAATATTTTGAGATACTGATTTTTGACTTTCATGAGCTGTAAGCTCTAATCATCAAAATTAAAACAAAAAAAACTTTTGAAATGTTTTACTTTACATGTAATGAATCTAAAATTTATGAAAGTTTCACTTTTTGAAATAAGTTACAAGAAAAAATTAACTTTTTCACAACATTCTAATTTATTGAGATGCACCTGTATATGGCTCTCTTTTTTGTTTTTTCCAAAAAGAGTGTAGTTACTTTGTTTTGGAGCTTTGGTTCCCACAGCAGAACTATGAGAAACTTCCACATCCTTGACCAAACAAAGATCAGCGACCACACCTACAACAATAAAACTGCATGTTTTTGCTGGACTTTGGTCACTGGTCTCATGTTCACGTGTTATAACATACCAGACAGAAACCAAAGGGAAATGCTGTCACGAACAGATGTTTCAGCACTGTACAGATATGTGAAAATTATATTAATGGCAGTTAGATGGGAAAATACACAGAGACAATGAAAAGGGCGCATTTTTTCACACAAAACATGAATGAGTGGGTGTAAAAAAGATGGAGAGATCAAGAAGGAAAGTAGGCAAAAACACCATACAAGAGAGTAACAGATGAATCAAAGGATTAAAGAGGAAGAATATGACAACGGGCAGAGAAAGTTCAGTGGGATTATTGGAGACGGGAATGCAGTGAAAGACAGAAATCCATCAGCAGCTACAGAGAAAGGGAGCGGTAGAGAGAAAGAGAGACAGATGTGGGATGCTTGTTGCTAGGAAAGGCATAAACATGGTCAAAAACACACGGCAGCCAGAGAGATGACATCACAGAACAGCTGCTGTGACACACGCTGGAGACGGCAGGAGGACAACAACAATAAAATGAGATATGCAATCGTTCCTCTTCATTGACAAATAACTCAAAAATGCAGAAAGATGTCAATAAAGTGCACAGTTGTGATGTTTTCTTTAGATAAGTTGTAGAAAGATTGGCTCTCAGCCTTGCCCAATTAAATTTATTATAAGAAACAAAAACTCAAGAAGACTAGCGAGCACCACCCAATTGGCGTAGTGAATTTAGGACTAATAAAAGTGCTGGAGAGTGGCTTTTCCAGTGTATGCAATAAATGTCCCTCTAATAAAATATTTGGCTGTATGATAATGGATGTTTTACTGAAATAGAAGTCAGGAATTACCACCAGGAAACTCATTACTGTCTTTAAGTCATGATATGTGATTGTGGCAATTACATGCGGAATCATTATGGTGGAAGAATTTGGAAGTTTAAATTGTGAATGTTGGCTGTACAATTTAGTTCAGAGACATTTTGGATAGTGTCGATAAAGAACAGCAGTAAAGCCAGAAAACACTGTTCTTTAGCTGATTTTAAAGACTTGTGCAACCAAACTACCACCTAGCAATTCCCTAGCAACCATTCACAACACCATAACAACTGTAAAGCAAGGACCTGGCAACCACTCATAACAAAAACCAACCCCATTTGATTCATAAAATGAATCTGCAGTCAGTCTAGTAGTGTGTAGATTTAAATGAAGGGATGATATTGGTGATATTGAACTTTTATTGACTGATCATCAAAGTGTCAATATTAACTATAACACTTAGTCCACTTTAGACATTCTACTGACTATAAGTAACTTTGCAACTACATGTCAGCTTGCAGTCATTAGAGTATTAGTAGACTGTTTGATTAATATCTGCTAACACTTTATTTTGATGGCCCTGCAATGCACATTCTACTGGCTATAAGTTTATCCCAAATTATTGTACTAATCCTAAACCTAACCTAATACTCAAATGAGAGTTAGTTAACATATTGCTACAAAGTTACTTATAGTTAGAAGAATGTCTATCAAAATAAAGTGTAACGTTATTTTACAATTTGGCAAATCCACATGAATTCATACAATCTCATTCATATTCTTTGAGGGTTACGTTTATGGGTGGAGCTTCATGGTTCATGGTTTGACCTACAGATGGGTTTCATATAAGCCAGATTGTACAAATTCATATAAAACTGCCACCTCATGCAGCATTAACAAATTCTCATGATCAGGTTGAAACTCTCAGTATACTCTCATGGCCTCTTTTTATCACAGCAGTAAATAAACACTCAGTATATCACAACATGCTCACATTACAAGCAAACATGAATGTTAATGCAATTAACATTTAGAATTTTGTTTTGGTAACCATGCTGAAAAAAAACAATAGAACCCTGCCCAAAACACAATAGAAAATGTAATGGATTTAATGGTTATAATAGGATTTGTATTGGTTTTAATGGAAACTATAATGGTGTCTACTGGTATGTGATGGATTCTATTGGTGGGATGTTAAATCCTATTGGGAAAATGCCCAAAACACACTACAAAAAGGATTTTTGTAATGTTTTACTGGAAAAAGCTAATGGTTTCTAATGGTATTTTAATGGAAACCATTGGAATTTCTGTAATGGTTTCTATTGGGCTTCTATTGTTTTTTTTAGCGAAAGTCATGTGGGTGCACTGATTTTTATAGTACAGTATTCTCTCCACAGAAAGAAACAGATCAGAAAATAAGCTCCAAAATCACTGGCAGACTGAGCACCTACACTCAGATTGGACTGGCCGCTGGACAGGAGTACACGGTCAGCATCACCGGACAGAAAGACGGCATGATGGGAATGGAGAGCACAGCAGAATTCACCACATGTGAGTCTATGCCAGCAGGATCGTAAGAATCAGCAGCCGTGTGCTTTGTAGATTTCTAGTCCGTTTTTAACAAGTGATTCATTCCTGGATTCCTTTTTGCACAGTGATCTCTGGCGCAAAAGACTTGCAAGTTGTGAAGACAACCACTACATCAGTCATTGTCCAATGGGAGAAGGCACATGGGGAGATTGACAGGTACGTCCTCTCCGTTGCACCCAATCAGACAGATGGATCGAGCAGACTTCCAGAGATGAACCTGCCGCCGGAGAGAGATTCAGCCCAGATCGACGGCTTGGAGCCGGGCCGCTTGTATGACATCTCATTAGTGGCGGAGAAAGATAGCATCCGGAGCCTGCCAGCAACCGTACAGGCAACTCCTGGTGAGTTCACATGAAGATGAACTACAGCATGCAACTGAACAGAAATTCTTATTAACAGCTCTTCAAGCTCACAAAATGATGTGGAACATGGCTTGAAGTTTGTTACAGTTAAAATCAAAATGTCTTTAACATGAGCAGGTTAAAGGTTAAAACATCTGCTGTCATACACATATAACAGTCGCGTTAGTCATACAATGGATAACATACGTTGTCTAATGTATGCCTGCTTTATGTTAGTATTTTCAATTTTTTTTCACTTTTTTTGTCTGACATTTTGTCCCCATCAGAGACTGGGAATTTTTCACACTCAAAAACTGATTTTACTGTTTAATGAAAACGCTGATATTATGTAGGATTTGAATCCAGGTGCCTTTGCGTTCTAAGTGCGTACAGCATACAGCAAAACTGACACATCTGGATGCATCAGGTAATGCGAGTGCAAGGAAAAGTCATCATAGTAACTCAAGTAATGTATTTATAGCCACCAGATGATGTGAATTTAGGTGAGGCTCATGCTGATTGTGTATAGCCCAGTCAATCTGTCATATTTACAATCCAGTGACCTCACTGTTGAAATGTTCAGGCTATTGTGATTGAGTTTTATAAGTGGCGAGGCAGAGTTTTGTTTAAAAAGGGAAGAGTCTAATTTAAATGTGCATGATTGGATCATTTTCTCTTCTGATTTTTTGTGAAGAATAAAATATTGTGTCACCTCTCCTCACAGACACAGTATGATCACTCTAACCAGCAATGCCACATTTTCCATTTCTTCAGGAATATTTTACCTTTCTCCTTTCTTGCAGAAAATTTAAACCTCTCCAGTTTTCTATAGGACTAAGAGGGGACCAAAACTTACTGATGTCACAAGGATAGTGGCCACCCCAATGCCGGAACTGTTTGGATAACTGACTTAACCTGTTGCATTAACACCAGCTTTTTATTAACAGGATTTCCCTCTCCAGCTGAGCTGTTAGAGAGAAGTTAATGTTGAATCCATATTTTGAAATTAATTTGTGCCTTTAGGGAATGCCTCAATGCCTGTGACCAGGATGACCACAGACACGTCGACCGTGCAGGTAGACGACAACAAAGAAAAGACGCCAAGGTTCACAAACACAACACTCTTCCTGCGAAAGCAAGGACTGAGCAAAGGGGGCCAAGTGACAAAAGGAAAGGTTGAAAATCCAGGAAGAACAGGGAATATGAGCAGACTCAAAACAGGCATACTTGTTAGACCTGGGCAAAAAAGACCAAATGGGGTGTTTCCCAAACCCGGTACACAAACCATAAGAAGACCTTTAAGTCTAGATAAAAAACATTTAAATTCTTCCCAGATAGGAGCAAAAAGGGGAAATGTTGTGCCGCCTTCAAATAAGTCAAGAACATGGTATCCTCCAAGACCAAGAAACCCTAATGTAGACTCAGCTTCTCCTGTCTCTGGTGGTAAACCATTGGCACTGACAATGAAAGAGACCAGATCTCAGGAGGGAAACGCTGAAACCAACTTTAGAAGAGAATCTGTCAAGACACCCGGACATGCCAGTCCAAGCTCCACCTTTCAGAAACACATGGCCACCCCATCTGCCACCCCACTGCCCTTCACAAACATCACTGAATCGACTGACGAGCCAACAATTACTACAGAAAAAAACCTAACAGCCTATATTAATGGGACAAAATGTGTTCGAAAGGTTTTGGTTGGGTACAGAAAGATACATGGAAACATGTCAGATGGCAATGCACTGACCAAAAACCTGACCGTTATAGTTGGCCATTTAAATGGAAATGCTCTCTTACACAAACTTCTGACAGATGGATCTACAGTCAATGCAATGGGGGTTACAGGGCCTGAAGCTGAGACATCTGAAGCCAGAAGGAGTGTGAAAGAGCAAGAAGGAGAGGATGAAATTGATGAAGAGACAGTGGAAAAGAACGTAAATGTAATGAATGCCACTCCCGTTTCAACGAGACAGCCTGAGACAACACTTTACCAGCCCCTCAATACCACATCTGCTCCTCCATCCCTACACAATCATCACCTCCCTACACCACAATCTTTGGCACAACCTGAGAGAGTAAATCAACATATAGCAAGAAATCGGTCAACAGCAGAAAGACTGCCTAGAAAAAACAGTATGCGGGTATTTTCATCATCCATCCCCAGACAGCCAACTAGACCAAAAGTCCCAATTTTAGCTTCTCCGCCAATAGTAGGTAGACCACTTTTTAAGTCAAATTCCTCTTCATCATCTTTAGAGACACAAAAACACAAGCAGACATCTTGGCCTAATCCCATTACCTCTCGTCTTGCAAAAGAACCGCATGTTGAGAAGGAAGTGCTAAATTCAAATCCATCCGCAAGGCAATTCCAAGATTCAACTCCTGAACTTGCTCACAAATCCAAAACTGAGACTCCATCTCCACTGCCAGTCAAATTCCCCCTGAAAAAAGACACTGCTATAAATAACAGAGGCGTCGAAGAATCAGATCCGATGCCATATCGGCGCACACCGTTTAGGGGTTCCTATCCTCGTCGTCCTTTTCAGAACCGTACGAGGCCAATTCTAGAGTCACCTCAGCACCCCTACGAGGGACCCGTAAGACGGCCTTTTCCTTCAAAACCCATTATCAGAAACAACAGGACTATCAAACAAGGTGGTCCTATCCAACCAGTAAACGCTGCTTTAACTCCTCCAAAAGAAAATGGCAGTAGTATTAAGATTAGACCGAATGTAATTCTCAACAGGACCGATGGATCATCCAACAGACATTCCCAAATAAAACACAGCGGTAATACTCGAGTGGGCCCAAACATCAGTCAGTATGGAAAAGGAAACTCTGACAGTTCTTTTTCCACAGACCATCCCATGGAAAATGATAATAGCACTCAGGAATATGTGTTGAGCGAAACAGATGGCTCCATTGAGCATGTGGGGGTCAACAATGTGACATCAACAGGATTTCTACTAAAATGGGGTGCACCGAAAGGAAAGTTCAAACACTTCATAATCACTCAATCTGAGCTTGGACCAGAAAACAAAGACAAGGATGAGATGAACGAGGAGAGTGAGGAAAAAGAAAAAGATGTTGATGATGAGAAGGGCCTTAAGATAACAGCAGCAAAGAAAAGTAGTTTGAGCAAGGGAAAAAGTAGAGTCTATGAACTCGTGCCTAATGTACAGAGTACAAAGATGAACAAGAGTGGAGAAAACATTACAAGCTTTACTACAGTTCTCCCTGGAACGGCCCGCTCACACCAAATGGCGAATCTTTCGCCACAGACTAGGTACTCTGTGTCCGTCTTTGGGAAGGGACCAACGTTTCGCTCCAAAACTCACAACCTCATCGTACATACAGGTACCCAAATCCAAAAGTCAGTTTTTCTAAACCTTAATCTGTCGATAGAGCTCTGTAAATGGTCTAAGTATTTGTTCTAAGGAAATATTTCTGAATATCTTCAGTCTTACTGCTAAGCTTGTCAGCACTATTGCTTTCCATGCTATTCAGTGTACAGTAAACCCTTGACTAGCAAGGGCTTTTTAATCAAAGTCAAATTCTTTGAAGCTTTGATTAAAATCCATGCAATGTGCAGTGTGTAAATGTCAATAAACGTGTGAGTATAACACCTTTGTTCTCAGTGCTAACCTTTTGCATTTGGTCATTTGTGGACAATGTGTGGCCTACATACTGAGCAGTAAATTAGGAAACTAGCATGCTAGAAAATAAAGACACAGTAGATGGACATACATTTATTTAAATTATTCCCCATCTATGTTAAAAGTAGGGGTTTAACAATGTTTTACCAATACATTGATTTAAAATCTTGTAGAATGCTTTGCAATTCATTAAATCAGTGGTTCGCAAACTTTTGGTCATGCCCCCGTTTAAACCTTTAAAAAATTCTGGAAATTGATTTGCAGCTGTAGCTCCGTCAAACTTTTAGGTTGTCTACGCTGGACGTGACCATTCACGCACTTGATCGCTGCTGAAGCTATTTTCTGCTGATCTCCCACACTTTGAAAACCATTGCATTAAAGGGGTCATGAACTGCCCTTATCAGAACGCTCTGTTTGAATAGCCATGGTGTATTGTAGACTCGGAAGTAAACACCCACTGCTATGATTGGCTAATAGTTGTGTATGTTTGACAGCCTACATCCTTCACAGAAGTTAGGTTAAAAACGCATAAATACTCATATTAAACCATCTGTTTAACAGACAAAGCAATAGTGATCACGTAATCTCACAGTGTTGAGACGTGCTGAAGTCGCGTTTAGTTTCGTACTGTATCACATACCTTGTCAGTGTCATCCGCTTGCTTGGTCCTTTGTTGTTATAAACAGTAAAGTGTGTCCAGCTGAATTCAATTTCAGTTCATCTCCTTCAAGCCATTTCTCCTGCAGTTGTACCTGGGCTCACTCACATCATTAACACATCCCTTCACACTGTTGTTTTTCCCTCAGCATTTAGACAGGCTCGTATAACCCCACTTAAGAAACCCACCCTTAACCCATCTCTTTTAGAGAACTACAGACCTGTTTCCCTTCTTCCTTTCATCGCAAAAACACTTGAACGAGCTGTGTTCAACCAAGTCTCTGCCTTTCTCACACAGAACAACCTCCTGGACAGCAACCAGTCTGGTTTCAGAAGTGGACATTCAACCGAGACTGCCTTGCTCTCAGTTGTTGAAGCCCTAAGACTGCCAAAAGCGGATTCCAAATCTTCAATACTTATCTTGCTGGATCTGTCTGCTGCTTTTGACACGGTTAACCACCAGATCCTCCTGTCAACCCTATTGAGAAAGGGCATCTCAGGAACCACACTCCAGTGGTTTGAGTCTTACCTCTCAGATAGGTCCTTCAAGGTATCTTGGAGAGGTGAGGTATCCAAGTCGCAACATCTAACTACTGGGGTGCCTCAGGGCTCAGTTCTTGGACCACTTAACTTCTCTGTTTACATGGCATCACTAGGTTCTGTCATTCAGAAACATTGTTTTTTTATATCACTGCTCTGCTGATGACACTCAACTCTACCTTTAATTTCTTCCTGATGATCCGAAGATAGCTGCTCGCATCTCAGCTTGTCTAACAGACATTTCTTGCTGGATGAAGGACCATCACCTTCAACTCAACCTTGCCAAGACAGAACTGCTTGTGGTTCCATCAAACCCATCGTTTCATCACAATTTCACTATCCAGTTAGGCACATCAACCATAACTCCTTCAAAAACAGCCAGAAACCTTGGAGTTATGATTGATGATAAGCTGATTTTCTCAGAGCACATTGCTAAAACTGCTCGGTCCTGCAGATTTGCTTTATTCAAAATCAAGAAGATCAGGCGCTTTCTTTCGGAACATGCAACACAACTCCTTGTTCAAGCTCTTGTTCTGTCCGGACTGGGCTTTTGCATTGCTCTCTTAGAAGGTCTTCCAGCCAGTTCTATCAAACCTTTACAATTAATCCAGAACGCGGCAGCAAGATTCATTTTTAATGAGCCAAAAGAATCCACATCACACCTCTGTTTATCAATTTATCAATTTATCAATCCCTCTAGAAGCTTGCGTTCTGCAAGTGAACAGCACATTATTGTGCCATCCCAAAGAGGCACAAAATCACTTTCACTGACTTTTACATTAAATGTTCCCTCCTGGTGGAATGACCTGCCCAACTCAATCCGAGCTGCTGAGTCCTTAGCCATCTTCAAGAATCGGCTAAAAACACATCTTTATTTGACCCTCTAACTCTAGCACTCTCTATACTAATTATATTCTTAAAAAAAAAAAAAAAAAAAAAAAAAAAACACTTTTAGACTTGCATTCCATTCATTTACTAACTGCTTGTTTTCTTTTAAAAAAACTAACACTAGCTTGCTCTATTCTTTTTCTATTCTATCTGTTTTCTTTTTATTTATTATATAATAAAAAAAAACTTGCTACATGTACTGCTTTAGGCTAACTGAGACTTCATAGCACTTGCATAGCATTGCTCTTTTGTTGATTGCTTCAATTGTCCTCATTTGTAGGTCGCTTTGGATAAAAGAGGTAAATTAATAAATGTAAATATAAATGTAATAAATTAATCATAATAATAATTCATTACATTTATATAGTGCTTTTCTAGGCACTCAAAGTGTTTTACATTGTCAGGGGGTATCTCTTCATCCACCACCAGTGTGCAGCATCCACCATGATGCGACGGCAGCCATAGTGCTACAGAATGCCCACCACACACCAGCTTATTGGTGGAGAGGAGACAGTGATGAAGCCAATCAGTAGATATGGGAGATTGTTAGGAGGCCATGACGGTCAGAGGCCAATGGGCAAATACTCTTTTCGAAAGACATCCCAGGATTTTTAATGACCACAGAGAGTCAGGACCCTGGTTTAACATCTCATCCGAAGGACGGTGCTTGTTGACAGTATAGTGTCCCCATCACTATACTGGGGCATTAGGACCCACACAGACCACAGGGTGAGGACCCCCTGCTGGCCTCACTAGCACCTCTTCCAGCAGCACCTGATTTTCCTTGGAGGTCTCCCATCCAGGTACAGACCAAGCTCAACCCTGCTTAGCTTCAGTGGGCAACCAGTCTTGGGCTACAGGGTGTTATGGCTGCCGGTAGAAACAGTTACTCACACTTGTGCAACATTACTGTCGAATTCAATATAGTCGGCACAGCATCATCTGTTAGTTTCAATCTGTCTGAGAATCCCACGTGAAATTGTGCCTTGTTTGTTAACGAATCCACGGTAAAATGAAGTGAAAAAAGGACCGAGTTCTTACTGATGCAGTTTGGATCTTCATTAAAAATAAAGTTTATTCACACTTTCCTTCCACTCAGAAGAAAGAGAATGCAAAGACTGTTTTTCCACAGCTTGGCACTGCACAGCGTCTTGTTGTCTTCAGAGCAACTTTATCATTTGGTTTCTGCGTAGACCTGCGCATTCGTCTCTCTCGTACATGCGCGAATGGGTGGGCGGGGCTAAACAGGCAGTGCTGTAGAATTGGTGGGCGGGGCTAAACAGGCAGTGCTGTAGAATTGGTGGGCGGGGCTAAACAGGCAGTGATGTAGAATCAGTGGATGGGGCTAAACAGGCAGTGCTGTAGAATTCGTGGGCGGGGCTAAACAAGCAGTGATGTAGAAGCAGGCATTGATCTTCTTATTCGTAGGCGGTGCTTAGCCACACTATTTCATCATAGAGTAGAACATTCCACAAGCTGTCATTTTGGCAGGCTGCCTTCAATATAAGCTGTTTTTAAATCACTCTGAATTTACAAAAATATTTTTTTGATAAATTATGATAAATTGCTAGTGGAATCCATTCGAATGTAAAAACTCACACCCCTACCAATCATAAATTATGCATCTGTGGAAGAACAGTATATCATGTTCCGTTCTTATGCAAAAAACTGTGCCTGCCAGTATGTCTGTCCACACAGTCCTATCATGCAAATTTGTCTTGAATATCAGCAAAAAAAAAAAAACAGTTTGTTTAATAGTTTCATCTTAACATTGTCTCCATTCATGGTAATAATAACTAACTGTTCACAACTAATATTAACATTGGATTATACAAATGCATTTTTACTATGACGGCCACTACTCAATACACGTGTAGGGTAATTTTGGATCAATTTAGCTGAATTAATTTAATATAACTTTTTTGTTATTATTTGAGAATGATCTTTTTTGGATGTGAGAGTTACCACTGATTAATGCAACAATTTATTTTGTTCATTTATTTTTGGTTAAAAGCAGCATCTGTGGCATGCTATTGATAATGACAGAAAATAATTTCAGATTGTCCTTCTGTGTGTAAAAATGAGGAAAAATCAAATGAAATCCATTACGTTCATTTGTATTAGTTATGTGAAATCAATATAAACAGCCTGATGCTATGATGATTCTGGGCTAATGGTATTTTATTCGAAACACTCAGAATAAACTCTTTGTTTTGTTACATGAATACAAGCCTCTGCTTTAAAACATGGGAAATGAGTCCACTGCATTACTGTAAATGTTATTGTTCTTCTTTACAAACGGAGGGATCAGTCAAGATTATTTTCTGTGGTAATCAACAACATGCTACAGATGCTGTCCCATTCTGGGAATATTAACCTGGAATATTCCTTCTGATGTCTATTCAGGAGATGCTAATGAAGAACAAATTAGAGTTCTGGTACAAACAGTAAGAGATATTAATGAGACAGTCCTGCTCACGCTGCTCTGATCTTCTCTCATCCAGGGTAAGATTACAGTCAGCCACCTTCATGTCTCCCCTCATCACTCACCCTCAGTCCAGGGTAAGACCATGGTCGCCCCCTTGATCTCAAAGCAACAGCAGTGGTTGAATCTCACTTAAAATAACCTGATCCATGTTGGCCAACGAGACACAAAATGTGCTGTTTTTAATGAAATGACTTAACAGCCGTTCACCACATTTCCTCCTCAGTGTCTTCACTTCCTCACTCATCTCTTCTTTGCATTTTCTTCTCCTCTCTAGGTTCAAAAGAGCAGCATCAGCATCATAATATCATGCTTGTGTTTTCTTGCTCCTGTGCAGGATTTCATGTCAGTCATTAACAGTGACGTTTCTGTGGAGCTCTGTATAGGCGGTGGCCTATATACTGTATATATGTTTCGACTGCACATATATACACTTGTGTTTTCACTCAAATAACCAATAGCCAGCCTTATTTCTGAGACACGTATGTAATGTTTGTCACAGAGACGAGAGAGCTGTGAATGCAAGTAAACAAGTACTGCTTAACAATGTTTTATTCTGGTTTTGTATTCGTCCTTACGTCTTTTTTACGTCAAATTTCTTCTGATTCTGACTTGTTGGCGTGTTTTTTCTTCTGCCTTTCTCTTTTCTGTCTCTTTCTGATTCTGACCTGTGTTTTATGTTCTGTACCCAGGCCCTGAGCCTCCATCCAATCTCGTCTTCAGCGATGTGACCAACAGCTCTTTCATGGTGTCCTGGACCAAACCCAAGAGCAAGGTGTCTGGATTCAAGATCACGTACACTCACGTGCAAGAAGGTAACGTAAACCTCAGAGAAAAAAAATAACTATAATTTTTTAAAAATAAAATTAAATAATAAAAATAAAAATATTAATAAAAATTAATATTTTTATTAATAAAAATATTAATAAAATATTTTTTATTAAATAATAAAAAATATTAGCTTGTCACTAGCAGCTCAAAGTAATAGGAAAGGTTCCTATTAATCCATGCAATTAATCCACACAAAAAAGAAAGAAAAATATTTGTCTTGGTAATCTTTAATGAAAATCTGACAATTTGCTCTGGAATGGCGTTCCTTCTCTGATGACGTCAGTTTAAAGGCTTGGCCAGAAGATCCTTAATCCATAGTTTGCTGCAAGTTAGAGACGGAGAGGAGGAGCAACAAGATAAAACCCCACCCTCTATTCACCATTTCATTTCAGTTGGAAAGACGTCACAATAAGGAAGTAAAGTAGGTAGCAACGTCGTCTTCATGCAGACTTCAAGGGTTTGGAATAGGAAGTGATGTGGACACTTAAATGTTTTCACACAGTTCAGTGGAAGTTGACGAGAATGAGTCTTCTCAAGTATGAGTCGTCTTTACAGACAGAACATTTGGCAGATGATTTTCATATGCAGTTGCTTTCCCTGTTGAAAAAAACAGCATATGCTTGTTAGGTATGGCTGCTGGTTTGAGCTGGTTCTTAGCTGGTCATGTGCTGGTCCTAAGCAACTAGCTCCTGCTCAGGACCATCTTAGGACCAGCACACAACCAGCTTAAACCAGCTCATGACCAGCTCAAACCCAGCAGGCACCAGACGTCTATGTAACGTCAGGTTGACATTGGACAGACGTTGTATTTTGGTTGAAAATGAAAATCGGGTTGACGTCAATATTTGACGTTGACTTAACGTTGGATTTTGGTTAGACAACCTAAAAACAACAAAATCTCAACGTCAGCTGACGTCGGTATTGGACATCAATTTAACATTGACATTAGACGTTGAATTTACATTTAATTTTGGTCACCGACATCGCAACCGAAATTTAACCAAATATCAATGTCTTATGACGTTGTGTGCCTGCTGGGAAGCATCAGCCATGCTTCAAAACATACCTAACCAGCATGTGCTGGATTTTTCAACAGGGTTCTCCACTGAGCCCCTTTTTGCCCCATCCTGATGAGCCTACAGTCCCATGAGAGCAATGCAAAATGTCCTTTTAAGCAGCAAGAAAAAAGAAAACAATAATAGGCGCGAATAGCAACGCGAATGGAACCGCGAGTGACAAGCTAACCGGCTAACGAATGCTAACGCGCTTCACTCGCGGTTTTAGAAGTGAGTGATCAAATTAGTTTGATAGATAATACCAGAAATATGGTGGGAATTAAGTTATATATTATCACTTTAAACAACAGAGAGTGAAAGTAAGGTAAAGATTCAATAAAAAAGCGGAGCTACAATCACAAACCTCACAGCTGCACAACATACTGAAGCAATCGAACTGTGACTCAGACTGAAGCAATCGTAGTGACAGGCTTTTGTCTGCTACCCAGTGCTCTGCTAAAGTAAAGTAAACACTGCACATGAATCAAGTATAAGCAGTGGGGACGTGATACAAGAATGCACACAGGTTCACGGGGCAGATGTATCTTCAAGTGCAGACATACATTATGCACACCCTCAAGTTCAGCGGCGATGTGGAAATTGTGGCTCCACTAGACACTCATCTCGTGCCCTTGACTGTGCAGCACAGGGACAAACATGTCGACGCTGTCAAAAGCTGAACCACTTCGCAAAACGATGTCGGTCTGCTCCAGTTCAAGCTCATTTACAATGAAATCCACATGCTACACTCAGAAATAAAGGTACAAAAGCTGTCACTGGGGCGGTACCTTTTCAAAAGGTACACTTTTGTACCTATTAGGTTCAAATATGTTCACTTTAAGTACTAATATGTACCTTTAAGGTACCAAAATGGACCCTTTAGGTACCTTTTGAAAAGGTACCGCCCCAGTGACAGCTTTTGTACCTTTATTTCTGAGAGTGTAATGTTCCCACCCCTGCTATTATCCATTCAATCAACACCAATTCAGCAGGGCTTTCTACATGCGCTGTTTACATAGTGGACAAAAAAAATCAACAGCCTGAGTCTGCAATGCATCATCAATAGGTATCAGCAGAGTACTTTCAAACTCTCTTTCCTTGTTCAAATTTAGACGTTTTGGTCTTTGAGCTTTTGCTCTGCACCCCTTCATTCAGTGTTGCCAACTTAGCAATTTTGTAGCTAGATTTAGCAACTTTTCAGACTACCCTAGCAACTTTTTCTTCCAAAAGCAACAAATTTAGCCATTTTTAAAATGTATTTGGCAACTTTTGACACACATTTTCCATCCAAATTACCCAAAAAGAGGAAACCAAAGATGCATAGCACTACACACACCATATAAACTGCTATTTGCAATTGTTTAGTTTAATAATAATTTAATAATTGCTCATTTATGAGACACTTTGTTAGTAGCTTGCACCTGCGATTGTTGATCAGTTAGTACTCTGTAAGAAAAATGGAATTAAGATACTAGTAATTTTCCAGGACATTATCCATTATCACCCTGTAACCTGAAAACACAATGTTAATTTTAAAATGCAGGTAAAAAACCAATACAGAAAATGAACTACTAACTACTAATACACTGCTTAAAGCATAATTGTTGAGAATGTGTAGTATACTAGCTATTAAAAAAACTTACATTGAAATCATTCAAAAATGTGTTCAATAATTCAATGTATTTAAAATACAGTTATTTATATTTTAATATTATAGTATGCATATTATTTTACAAACTAATCTAAATTATCTAAATATATCAAATATATTTTTTTGCTGAAATTTGATGTTGTGACACAATTGTGCGTCATTATTATGCAATGACGTCATAACGTCATTTAGCAACTTTCTCTGAAAATTAGTTGGCAACACTGCCTTCATTAGATGAAGTTCATTTGTTATGTCAGATACATATTTTGTCTGGTTATAGTGTCTTTGTCTTCCTAAAAGTGTGTGTTACACAGTCCTATTATTGCATGATTTGGATTTGGCTGAATAAACTGTACATTTAATACAAATTAAAAAGGTTGAGCACCTCCTTTTACTGACCCTGCTGAAAAGAAAGGGGCATTTTCAAGCATTTAAGACCCTCGTCTGTTGATTGAAAGTGCCAAATATGCATCTTCTGTTTCTTGTATATATGTTTGTTGTTGGTGTAATGCAGGTGAGCCGATCTCTGTCAGCGTGGACTCAGAAACGGTCCGTCTGGCCCTCTCTCCGGTGTCTCCTGGCTCCACCTATGAGGTCCGTGTGATGTCTGTATTCGGACGAGACGAAAGTGACTCCATCCAGGACACCGTGACCACTTGTAAGTTACCCATCATTTTTAGAGAGTGATATAGGGAGCTGGTGGTTAAAGACCAATCTGATAGCTAAAGGCTGTGCAGGGCTGATGTAAAGGAGGGTGAGCGTGATTTCACAAAGTACAACATGTTCCTGGATCAACATCCTTGTCAACCAATCAGAATTGAGATATAACTTTTCAGGAAATATCTGTTTTAGGCTTACCATCAGGGTTAGGTGCTTCTACACCCTTATTAATCAGATATAATTTCCCACTGATTTTAGGAATAAATTATGGGTAGGGTTAGGTTTAGGGGTAGGGATTGGATTAAGTCTATATTTTTGGACAGTACTGTTGATCCAGGAACATGTCTTACTTGGCAAAATCACTGCAACCGTAAAGGAGGGCGTGGCTATGGTGAGAAGTTAGCCAATCACAGCAGTGGGCGTTTACTACAGTTTCTGATAGGAGGAAACGCCTGTTTAAATTGAGTGTTTTTTACAAAAAGTGAAAATGGAAGAAAAAAAAACATTGCAAACTTTATAAACATAGTATAACATACTGAAACTGCATTTTAGGACCCCTTTAACATTACAAGACATTAAAGTTGTTGTGGCTGTAGAACCAAACAGAATTGCAGTTTGTTTATTTGAATGGCGTGGAAGCGCCAGTGTCAGAGGCTTTAAAAAGCATGTTAAATGTTCCATTTAAGGCAGTAACTGTGCAGTAATTTTGATGGATCGTGTGTCTCTCAGTGCCCGACCCACCGACAGACCTGAGGGCCGTAAACGTCACAGACGGTAAAGCCCTGCTGCTGTGGAGACCCGCTTTGGCTACCGTCGACCATTATGTCATTGTGTATAGTGCTGACGCAGGTGAGTGAAGTCTGCAGCTGGTGCTACTTAAACGGTCCATCTCAAATACTCGTGTTATACAGGCAATTTAAGATGGGATATTTGCTCAGTGATACTACGCTGTCCGAATAGAAAGCACTGACACACTTTCCAATATTGCTGAAAAATGACACTCCTGTGTTTTTCCTCTCATAAGCACCTGGGCCTGGAATCAGCATCAGAGTGTCTGGCAATGCTGCAGAAGAGCAGCTGCAGATGCTGCAGTCCTCCACACAGTACAGAGTGAGCGTGCACAGCCAGCTGGGAGACCTGAGCAGCTCCAGAGCCACCACAGCCTTCACTACATACAGTGGTGAGCATCTCCGTCAGCCGTTTGCTCAGCAGTCGTCCGCTCTGGTGCTCCGAGGGGTTAACAACACTAACCTCACTTTTCTGAGCCATGACTCTTAATCAAGTTCACTGATTTTTAGCAGATGCACAAAGCCAGTTCTCAATTTCCCAGTAGCCCCTCACTGCAGAACAAAGATCCAGGGGGCGGGGTTGGATCTAGGGGATGGAGACGGGTAGGTTTAGGTATATGTAAGGTGGGAGGAGTTGGATCTAGATCCAACCTCGGCCCCTGGATCTTGGGCCTCATTTATAAAATGTTGCGCAGAAACCATCCTAAATTTGATCTTACGATCATATCTCGAATATGCGTACGTTTGATTCATAGAATGAACGTACGAACAGAAAACGCGCTTAGATGTGAAATCTATGAATCAAATGATCTTGAACTTGCACGCAATTGAATGGTTTCAGCTCTCTGCCTTGTAAACGACTCCTAATTAATATCATTAACATATCAAATATCACCAATCATCATAATTTAGAACAGCGAGCTGAAAGAACAGCTTACATTTTAAAGTGCCCCTATTATGCCATTTTTAAGATTGCTAATATTGAGTGTCCTAAAACAGGTTTACATGCATCCGAGGTAAAAAAAACACTTTAGTTTTCTCAAAAAATAGCTTTAATTTTACCTCATTTCTAAATGATTCCTAAACGACTCGTTTGAAGAATCAGTCTCTAAGCCCCTCCTCTCCGTGAGCCCTCGCTGCTCTGATTGGTCAGATGGCGCGGTCCTTTGTGATTGGTCTACAGTGCAGCCCGTGGGCGGAGATTATGCAAATGTGTTACTTCGTGACGTACAGCCGTAACAGAATAAGATTTGAATTCCTAACGACTCGTTTAGGCGATTGTGAGCCGACTCTTTTTTTTAATAGACAATAACTTTATTTATCGTGCACTGTCGGCTTCACAACTTTGCAGAAAGTTTGTTCACATACTGCTACATGACACACATGAAAGGTAATATTCGAAAAGGCATAATAGGGGCACTTTAAAAAACCTGCAATACTCTGACAATAAAAAGTGTGTACGTCTGCTCAGACCCTGATGTGACACTAAGCACTTTTTAACAGTTTTTATAAATATGAGCGCTGGCGTGGATTTAAGCGTACGCACACTCTACGATCAAATCTGTGCATACGCACGCTTTATAAATGAGGGCCCTTGTGTTCTGCAGTGAGGACCATCTCCAATTTCCCGCAAGTATATTCTTCACAATAAGTATGAACATGGAAATTTTTATTTTATTTTCATTGAAAACCTCACTTCTTTTGTGAAATGTTGCTTAAAGGGTTCATATGACGATGCTAAAAAGAACATTATTTGGTGTATTTGGTGTAATGCAATGTGTTTACATGGTTTAAGGTTCAAAAACACATTATTTTCCACATACTGTACATTATTGTTGCTCCTCTTGCTGAACCTGTCGATTTTTACAAAGCTTATCGTTCTGAAAAGCGTGGTGTGCTCTGATTGGCCGAATATCTCAAGCGTGTGATGGAAATGTTACGCCCCTTACCATATTTAGAAACACCCCTTACAAAAATTAACCATGGTTTTACTACAAATAAAATCAAAAAAACATGGTTAAACCATGATAACCACAAATTAACTATGGTTTTGCTACACTAACCATAGTTTAACCATGGTATTTGTAAACCGTGGTAATACAAATGTAATCAATATGCCAAAAAAACATAGTTACTACACTTTTACTACAATAAAACCATGGTTAATTTTCGTAATGGACACAGCGTCTCCACGACATGCAGCGGTGGCAACAATACTACAGCGAGAATAAAAGTTACACCATCTTTCTTTGCGTAAACATTTGGGCGGTGTTATGTAACATGAAATCACGTCGCATGACCTCTTTAAAAAGCATGCTTGTGCTATCTTTTGTTTAATAGCACCCGTTTAAGGCAGAATTTTTCCTTTGTATGTTTCAGGTAAAAAAGGGGACGGTCCTCGCGATCTCAAAGCCAGTCAGGTTACGCCTCGTACCGCGGATTTGTCTTGGAAAGCACCTGTATCAGCCGTCAGCAGTTACAAGCTGAGCTATTACACGGATGGCCAGGATATTCAGGTTAGACTTTAACATCAGCTGAGCGCATGTCTACAGTTTATCAGCAGCACAGTGTGAGTTATGATAGTTTGTCCACATGAATACAGTCCCGCTCCGCCAGACTGCTCAACAGCTTTTTCCCCCAGGCTGTGAGAGCCCTCAATTCCAATCACCTCACCCCCCTCTGAAACCTCATCCACAACCCTAGCTCCTGAAACCAGGACACCCCCCCCCCCATCCATCCCACCACACCACACCACATGAAAACTGTTGAAAACCTCAAGAACATTGTGCAATTCTGAGTGTGCTACACACAGGTGAGTGGCCTGGACAAACCACCTGTATAAACACACTCCTTTTCTCTCTATATGCACCAGACACTTTCTTATAATCACTCCATGTTACAAGGACTTAATAAGATAACACTAAGGTTTACTTGTGAATGCATCACAAATCATATTGCACCACTTCATTTCCAGCGATATCGTCGACTTGATTGAACAGAACTTTTTGAACTGAACTGAGCTGGACGATGCATCACTGAATTCAATAATGAAATCCTTTAACTGAAAATTGAGTGTTTAATCTTGTCATTTTGCATTATTGACACACTATTTTCCTATTGTGCAGTTGCTTTGACACAATTTGTATTGTTAAAAGCACTATATAAATAAAGGTGACTTGACTTCCTCCCTAAACTTAAATACCTCTATTGCACAATATCATGTACAGTTATTGTGTAAAGTACTTGTATAGTCTGTCTTAGGTTATGTGTATGTATAGTCAACTGTTTGTAGTATATGTATAGTTAGATTACAGACTCAGTAAGGTCTAAAAATGGTTCTTACGTCTAGTGTTGTATGCTTATATTTATGTAGCACCGTAGTCCTGCGAGACACGACATTTCGTTCCACTGTATGTCCACACATGTAGCGGAATGACAATAAAGCTCGACTTAAATTTGAAACAGCCTCTTTTACCCGCCGCTCTCATCACTTTGAGCTGTAAACGTGTGAACTGACCGTCTGTTATAGTCAGTGTTGGGGAACGTTACTTTTAAAAGTAATGCATTACAATATTGCGTTACTCTCTAAAAAAGTAACTAATTTCGTTACTTAGCTACTTTTTATGGAAAGTAATGCGTTACGTTATTTTTGCGTTACTTTTTAAATATGAGCAGGGCTTGATTGTTTTTAATATAAGAAGTTATATTTATAGCCCTTTCACACCAAAAAGTGTAATGAATAAACCTCAAGTAATTCAGGTGTGAAGAGTGGAGCGCAGGAGAAGAAGGATCAACACTCTTCAGCAATAAAACAACAATGAAGCACAATTGTTAGTTTATATAAAGTCATTTTTGCTTATTAGTATGATTGAACTGGATCATTAAAGGTCAGCAGCAAAGACATTGGTTAATAAAATGGGATTTGTGTTATTTAACACATTTAATTATTGCAGGTTTGCGTCATATTCTGAGTTTGCATTTCACTGTTTTAATTCATTTTGATGAATACTAAATCTTTTGCGAGTGAGATGAATTAATACACATTCATATTTAGTCTAGAACTACAGTAAGATGTTCACACAGCACACTGTCAGTCAATAAATGGGAAAAAAGTAACTTTTTGTAAATTAAAAAGTAATGCGTTACTTTACTAGTTACTTGAAAAAAGTAATATTATTACGTAACTCGTGTTACTTGTAATGCGTTACCCCCAACACTGGTTATAGTTATATGTGTTTTGTCTACACAGGAGGTGATTCTGGACCCCATGGTCAATGAGTTGAAGTTAAGCAGACTGTACCCATCGTCGACATACACAGCGCACCTGCAGGCCGAGCGGGACGGTCTGTACATGAGCGCCGTCTCTACAGACTTCACCACCGGTACTGATGATGACCGTCTCACCAGCGGCTATTCATCACTCTTCATTAGTGTATTTGTCAGATTAATCTCAAAAACAATGTCACATTTCACCATGAAATCAAAAAAACAATGAGAGCTATATTTAGCAAAAAAACAAGGTCTATTTTAGAACCGTTTGTTTTACTTTGACATTATATTAATTCACAGTTAAACAAATTTCATGCATATTCTCTCCAAATTCTCAGTACAGGACACATTTTTAACAGATATATTTAGATTTTTTTGTAGTAACATTTATATAGTAGTGCTGTCTGTTAAGCATATAACTATGTACAGAAAGAAACAAAAGATCCACGTGATTAGTCATAATAAACAAATGTTTTTGTCATTTGGCATAAAGAGATAAATGGCAAAAGTGTCTGAACTTATCTGAATAGACACTACAATACTTCTAATGCATACGTCATTGATAGTGGCCTATCTAGCACTGTATTTTGATTTATGCTGATTTAAATTTAAAAACATTGTTTTTATCATGTTATTGAGAATTTACTGCAAATTATTGTCGTGCATAATGAGAAGAAATTGTCAGCATGCACTGAGAAAAATAATATATATACAGTATATATATATATATAATATATATATATATATATATATACAGTATATATATATAAACATATATATATATATATATATACACACACACACACACACACACACATATACAGTGGTGGCCAAAATTGTTAGAACACTTGGCATATATGTGACCCTGGAGCACAAAACCAGTCATAAGGGTCAATTTTTTTGAAACTGTGAAAAAAAGCTGAATAAATAAGCTTTCCATTGATGTATGGTTTGTTATGATCGGACAATATTTGGCTGAGATACAACTATTTGAAAATCTGGAATCTGAGGGTGCAAAAAAATCTAAATATTGAGAAAATCATCTTTAAAGTTGTTCAAATGAAGTTCTTAGCAATGCATATTACTAATCAAAAATTAAGTTTCGATATATTTACGGTACGAAACTTACTAAATATCTTCATGGAACATGATCTTAATATCCTAATCATTTTTGGCATAAAAAAATGTATAATTTTGACCCATACAATGTATTGTTGGCTATTGCTACAAATATACCTGTGTTACTTATGACTGCTTTTGTGCTCCAGAGACACAAATAAGAGATTTCAGATTTCACTATTGCCGAAACTACCTGCGACGGAAGGAATCTGCTGGAATATTGTAAATGATGGACTGGCCCCTCAAAGTCCAGACCTCAACCCCGTCGAGCAAATTTGGGGCGAGTTAGAAAACAAACTGGACAGATCTATTGCACATCCAAAGGAAAGCCTTTGGCTTGAGTTGCAGAAGGCATGGGATAACATTAGTGTTGAAGTTCTCAGTAAATACACTTTATTACCAAAAGTATTGGCACCCCCTTCTTTAGAACAGAAAAATGCACTTCCAAATCTGTGGCAACAACAATGGTAACATAATTCATGTACTTAAAAATTGTATTTCCATCGTTGTTGCCACAGATTTAGAAGTGCATTTTTCTGTTCTAAAGAAGGGGGTGCCAATACTTTTGTCTATATAGTGTATGTACAAGTCATTGGTGTTTGGTGATGAGTTTTTGTCTCAAGGTCTGCATTTACAGTCACACCAGAGGTGTTAAACTGGGATTAGGACTTGGTTTTATGCAGACCAGTCAAGTTCTTCCACACTGACTCAATCAATCATTTTCTTTTTGAACCTTGTCTTATACACAGAGACATTGTCATGTTAGAATAGAAAAGAGTCCAAACTGTTGCTATAATATTAGAAGCACACAATTTCCTAGAATATCATTATATGCGTTAACATTAAGATTTGTACTCATAGAAATTACTAAAGTAGTCAAACCTGTTCATTAGAAGGGGGTGCCAATACTTTTGGCAATATAGTGTATATGGACTCTATGCCAGAGAGATGTGTTGCTGTAATTGCTGCAAAAGGTGTACATACCAAATATTACAGTTAAAAGTGGATAAAAACAGTACGACTCACTTCATCTGATATTTGTTGTGCTCAGAGCAACCATCTGCATGTTTTATGAACATTATTTTCCAGATCTGTCAGGTGTTCTAACAATTTTGGCCACCACTGAAGATGTATACATCTGTGATCTTGAGTTGAAGCATGTTTTCATGAGGTTCTCTCTCTCTCTCTCTCTCTCTCTCTCAGGGAATCTCCAGTTCCCGTTTCCCACCGACTGCTCTCAGGAGAAGCAGAACGGAGCGCTGGAGTCTGGCGTCGTGGAGGTGTTTCCACAGGCCCGCGAGGGAAAGCCGCTGATGGTTTACTGTGACATGGAGACCGACGGAGGAGGATGGACGGTATGAATCAATCCGTCACATCACATCTTTACTAGTGGTTCGATCACCAGGTCAGGAGGAGATGAATTAGTGGTGAAGATGATTTAAAAAGGTGGAAGACTTCATGGTACATGCATAGTCACCATAAACCATATTCTACAAAAACTACTTATCATAGAAAGACTTCTCTTTCCACACACAGTCACTAACGTCAAAAATAACCACATATGTGACCCTGGACCACAAAACCAGTCATAAGGGTCAAATCTGAAAGCTGAATAAATAAGCTTTGTTATGATAGGACAATATTTGGCTGAGATACAACTATTTGTAAATCTGGAATCTGAGGGTGCAAACAAAATCAAAATATTGAGAAAATCACCTTTAAAGTTGTCCAAATGAAGTTCTTAGCAATGCATATTACTAATCAAAAATTAAGTTTTGATATATTTATGGTAGGAAATTTAATAAATATCTTCATGGAACATGATCTTAACCTAATATCCTAATGATTTTTGGCATAAAAGAAAAATTTATAATTTTGACCCATACAATGTATTTTTGGCTATTGCTACAAATATACCTGTGTTACTTAAGACTGCTTTTGTGCTCCAGCATCACATATGATTTGAAGCATCACTCACGTGTAGCACAAATGATGGTGTGGTGTGGTGTGCTTCAGATTTCTAAACATCAGTATGAGCAACAGTTATAGTGACGTTGCTTAAACGTTAAATAATACTTCACAATATCCCATGAAGAGATATATGAAGTGGCATCATCTCTGTGTTTGTTTGTCCAGGTCTTTCAGCGAAGAAAGGATGGGAAGATGAACTTCTTCAGGAGCTGGCGTGAATATAGCAATGGATTTGGAGCGCTGGATGGGGAATTCTGGCTCGGTGAGAAACGCAGTTATCACACTCAGTTAGTTTCCTCAGTGAAGTGCCGGTGTCATCATGCAGGACCACACTTCTGCGCATCTTTTCTCTAAAACAGCATCTGTTACACCAGGGGTCACCAAACTTGATCCTGGAGGGCCGGTGTCCTGCAGAGTTTAGCTCCTCAACACACCTGCCTGGAAGTTTCAAGTATACCTAGGTTGTATCCGAAATCGCCCCCTATACCCTCAAATAGTGCACTATTTGAGGGGACAGCCATTTTAAGTGGTGTTCGAAACCATAGTGGAAGTTCTCGAGTGCACTCATTCAATCCCACAATGCACCGCAAGAATGAGTGTACAACTGATGTACACTCAACAGCTAGAGAATCCCCATAATGCACTGTGAGAGTCGCGCGTCAAATGAATTCCCGCGTTTCGCCAGAAGATGGCGCCCGCAGCTGAATCATCAATTTATTTATTTTAGAAGAGCTTGTCCACGGCGCAATACAGCTTAATACAAGACAGGTACAAATTAATTGTAAATTGTCTATTACGTCATTTCCGTGGCAGAGTTCAAGATAAATCCTTCAATCTTACCACTGGAGCTGCCCATTTCAAATTATTATTAAACAGCAAGCAAACTATGCAAAAGCGGCAGTCCTTCCGGTGCACGAGTGAGTGTCCGAATTCACTCACTTGTTTTCATTCACTCCTTCAAGTGAACTGTATGAGTGGACTAATGTAGGGAATAGTGAATGAGGGTATAGGGGGCGATTTCGGATACAGCCCTAGTAAGACCTTGATTAGCTGGTTCAGGTGTGTTTGATTAGAGTTGGAGCTAAACTCTGCGGGACACCGGCCCTCCAGGACTGAGTCTGGTGACCCCTGTGTTACACAGTCAAGTGTGAAACAACAGTCAGGAAGGTTTGTGCTGCCCTCTAGAGGATGACATGCTGTCTTCTCCCCACTTTAGGAAACGAGCAGCTTCATAACTTCACTAAGATGAGTCCAATTCCAATGACGCTGAGAGTCGACCTCAGAGCCGGAGATGAGTCCGTGTACGCACACTATTCCTCGTTCTCCATCGACAATGCGAAAAAACACTACACCATCAGAGTGTCTGGATATTCCGGCACAGCTGGTGAGTCCATCATGATGACAGCCATTATGTGCATGTAGGCAGGATGAGGTTGTACACCTGTAAAACTCTGCATGCATTCATGTACAGGTGACTCACTGACGTACCATAACGGACGGCCGTTCTCCACGCGGGACAGAGACCCTCAGCCGTTCATCACGCGCTGTGCCATGTCCTACAGAGGTGGTTGGTGGTATAAGAACTGCCATGAGGCCAATCTCAATGGCCTCTATAACACGAACACCAACCACCAGGTAAAGCAGCTGACTTCACCCAATATATACAGCCATATATATATATATACGTATATACACACTATATTGCCAAAAGTATTGGCACCCCCTTCTAATGAACAGGTTTGACTACTTTAGTAATTTCTATGAGTACAAATCTTAATGTTAAAGCATATAATGATATTCTAGGGAATTGTGTGCTTCTAATATTATAGCAACAGTTTGGACTCTTTTCTATTCTAACATGACAATGTCTCTGTGTATAAGGCACAGTGTTCCTGTGGCTCAGTGGTAGAGCATTGTGTTAGCAGCGCAAAAGGTTGTGGGTTCGATTCCCAGGGAACACACATACTGATAAAACATGTATAGCCTGAATGCACTGTAAGTTGCTTTGGATAAAAGCGTCTGCTAAATGCATAAATGTAAATGTAATGTAAATGTAAGGCAGGTCATTGGTGCTTGACTGGTGTAGAAAACGTTTAACACCTCTGGTGTGACTGTAAATGAAGACCTTGAGCCAAAAACTCATCACCAAACACCAATGGCATCAAGGTCTGCAATTTACAGTTCATCACCAGAGAAGTGCCAATTATATACTGGTGATGAGTAAGGATTTACAGTTGGTTTTATGCAGACCAGTCAAGTTCTTCCACACTGACTCAATCAATCATTTTCTTTTTAAACCTTGTCTTATACACAGAGGCATTGTCATGTTAGAATAGAAAAGAGTCCAAACTGTTGCTATAATATTAGAAGCACACAATTTCCTAGAATATCATTATATACTTAAACATTAAGATTTGTACTCATAGAAATTACTAAAGTAGTCAAACCGGTTCATTAGAAGGGGGCGACCCAATACTTTTGGCAATATAGTGTATATACAGTGCATTCAGACCCCCTTCAATTTTGTTATGTTGCACCCTGACACTACAATTGTTTAAATTATTTTTTTTCTCATTAATCTACACTCCGTAGCTCATAATGACAAAGTGAAAACAGAATTTTAGAAATGTCTGTAAATTTATTCAAAAGAAAAAGTATTCAGACCCTTTACGCAGTACTTAGTTGAAGCACCTTTGGCAGCAATTACAGCCTCGAGTCTTTTTGGGTATGAGGCAATAAGCTTTGCACACCTGGATTGGGGATTTTCTGCCATTTTTCTTTGCAAATCCTCTCAAGCTCATTCAGGTTGGATGGGGACCGTCGGTCTCTCCAGAGATGTTCAATAGGGTTCAAGTCTGGGCTCTGGCTGGGTCACTCACAGAGTTGTCCCGTAGCCACTCCTGTGTTGCCTTGGCTGTATGCTTAGGGTCATTGTACTGTTGGAATATGACCCTTCGGCCCAGTCTGAGGTAGTGAGTGCTGTGGAACAGGTTTTCATTGAGGATATCTCTGTACTTTGCTCCATACAGCTTTCCCTCAACCCTGACCAGTCTCCTAGTCCCTGCCGCTGAAAAACACACCCATATCATGAGGCTGCTACCAGCACACTGTACTTTTGGGTTGGTACTCTGCATGTGATGAGCAGAGCTGGATCCCTTCAAATATGATGCTTAGAATTGAGGTTCATCAGACCAGATAATGTTGTTTCTCAGAGTCTGAGGGTCCTTTAGGTGCTGTTTTTGCAAATTCCAAGTATGTTTTCATGCGTCTTCACTGAGGAGAGGATTTAATTTGGCCACACCACCATAAAGCCCAGATCGGTGTGTTTGTCCTTCTGTAGGTTTCTCCCATCTGCATATATGATCATGGAGCTCAACTAGAGTAACCATCAGGTTCTTGGTCACCAGTATAGACAAGGCCCTTCTCCAATAATTGCTCAGTTTGGCTGGGCGACTCTTGGAAGAGTCCTGGTTGTGCCAATCTTCTTCCATTTGAGAATTATGGAAGCCACTGTGCTCTTGGGAACCTTCAGTGCAGCAGAATTTTTTTGTAGCCTCCTTCAGATCTGTGCCTCGATAGAATCCTGTCTCTGAGCTCTGCAGGCAGTTCTTTTGACCTCATGGCTTGGTTTTCACTCTGATATGCATTGTCAGCTGTGAGGCCTTTTATAGAGAGGTGTGTCCTTTCCAAATCATGTCCAATTAATTTAATTTACCACAGGTGGACTCCAATCAAGGTGTAGAAATATCTCAGCAATGATCAAGAGAAATGGGAGGCACTTGAGCTAAATTTCAAGTGTTGTTGCAAAGGGTCTGAACAGGGGCCCCCTGAACATGGGGGGGGGGGGCGTCGTAAAAACCGCGTCCGGGGCCCCTCCCCCTCTCCGGGCCCTTGGAATCGTCCTAACCTTCCCCCTGTTATGGCGCCCCTGGGTCTGAATACTTATGTAAATGTGATATTTCAGTTTTTCTTTTTAATAAATTTACATAAAATTATTTTTAATTAAATTCTGTTTTCACTTTGTCATTATGAGGTACGGAGTTTAGATTAATGAGGGAAAAAAAGGAATTTAAACAATTGTAGTATCAGGCTGATATATAGGGTACAACGGGGCTAAAGGCCCACCTTAAGAAAAAATGTGCTATTCACTGCGCCTAAAATGTATAATTGTAGAAAAAATGTTGTATTGAACATTAATGGAGCAACAGATTTTGCGTGAAAATAAATCATTCAAGTTGTTTATTTTGTTTGTGTATGAGGTGGCACACAAGGTATTGATACAAATACTTCAGCTAAAATAATGTTTTGTTTAATAATATCTAAGTAAATACTTGTTCAAAAGAATCACTTTAGCAAAGTTTGTACCTTTTTCTGCTTAATTTGAAAAAAAAAGTTCAATAAATACACTGTCATTAAAATATGTTAATATACAAAATATATTTTAAAATCCAGAAACAAAATCATTTTTATTAAGTAAAGATTCTGAAAGTATTGAAGGAGATCCAATAATAATTTAAAATATATTTACAGTAGTAACAACAGATGATATTTTAGTATATGATATGATTAATATCATGTTTTTAAATATGATGGTTTCATTCTAAATATGGTGATTATCTCTAATATGGACACATACATAATATACTGTATATGATATTTATAACAACATAATATATGATATTTGTCAACAAATAGAAAGGTAAGCGATCTATTAATTATCATGTTAATTACTGTGCCTTTAGCCCCAATAGCAGAGGCGCTTTTTTACCCCAAACACAATACTTTTACATATTCTTTCGTTATTTAAAAACTCTTGCTTTAATTATTTTAAACAAAACTGAAAATCATAAAGAAGACCTTTGTCTCAGAATATATGCATTTATTTTAGCGATTCTCATTTGCTACTTAAATCTACAACATTTTAAAAAACATAAAATATTAGATCAAGTAAGCACAGAATCAACTTTGCGGAGGATCAGACAAATTTGCAGGTGCATCTTAAAAAGCGGATGTAGTGGAAAGTGCTACGCCATGTTTTTGTGCTATCTAGTGTTTTAGATGAAAATAATATCAAAGGCGCCTTTAGCCCCATTGTACCCTATATATACTGTATATATATATATATATATATATATATATCCATTGGTATGCACCAGTTGTAAGGTCTGTGTTTGGTTTCTCTCAGGGAGTGATCTGGACCGAGTGGAAAGGCAAAGATTTCTCCATTCCCTTCACTGAGATGAAATTCCGCCCAGCCTCATTCAGGCCCTGAACACAAGGATAAACGCATTAGTGCAGGAGAGCCGGGATGATCCGGGATGCCCTCCCATTATGGACATAAACCTAAACAAACCATTGAAAAACAAGTATCATTACTGCACGTATAACCACACAATCAGGCTACATAACTTCATCTACACACATACTCCAATTGAAATGTCAAGGCCAAAAAGGCTGTTTATCTGTAGTCTATATGTAGTATTGTACAGTGTTTGGATTCTCTGTGGTCTGTGCATTGTGACGCCCCACAGCAGCTGGAGGAAATATTATGCACTGCCTTCTTCTCTACGATGAAGCTGTGGACTAGGTGTCACATATATCAGCTTGAACTATCAAGAGTCTGATGTTTGTATTCATATTGCTTTGTATGTACCATATTTCAGTGTCTTACAGAGAGATTCCATGAAATAAAAAAGCTGTAAGTTGGTATATGTTAGTGTTTTAACATTCTATGGTTCTATAAAAATATATATTTGATATTAAAAAAATGCTAACGTGATCATTTTGCGCAAGTATTATTATTATTCTTTTTTTTTCAGAGAGTTTCTCGCCTACCAGCTTTGTAGTCAATACAAAAAATAATATTGCAAAGCAAAAAGTGTTGCAAAAATGCTCAGACACACAATCTGTCATGAACTGCTCCAAGACACAAAGGCTGAGAATCCAAATGCAGTGTTTATTCAGAGGATAATCCACAATCATAGTCCATACACAGGCAAAAATCATATACCAGCAAAGCAGTCCAAACTATAACAAGAACCACATACAAAGAGTAATCCAGAACAATGTGCAGAATAAACCAAGACACAGGAAACCAGGAAATAACAGCTTAGAAATGCAGTACTTAACACATTCAAGACTTCACAATGAATGACTGAATGAACCAGGCTATAAAGAGTGAGCAAACAGGGTTAATGAGATTCAGGTGAAAAAAATCAGGCATGATGAGTTTGGGAAATGGAGTCCGAGAAGCAATAGCCAGTATGGTGATAGAACCCTCTGATGGCGAGCGGGAGGAACAACAAGGACCGGATTCGTGACAGAATCCCCCTCGAAGGAGCGGCTTCGGGCAGACCAGGGCAGAGCAGCCAGGGCAGAGTGGGCGGAGCTGAGGACCACCACGGCGGAGAGGGTGAAGCAGAAGACCACCAGGGCAGAGTGGGCAGAGCTGAGGACCACCACGGCGGAGAGGGTGGAGCAGAAGACCACCAGGGCAGAGTGGGCGGAGCTGAGGACCACCACGGCGGAGAGGGTGAAGCAGAAGACCACCAGGGCAGAGTGGGCGGAGCTGAGGACCACCACGGCGGAGAGGGTGGAGCAGGAAGCCACAGCAGAGTTGGAGACCCCAGAGGAGCTAATAGAGCACAGTTTATTTACTGCCCCAAGAGCCAAGGCAGGGAACTCAGTTAAGTTCAGGGTCAGCTTCTTGGACAGGAAGCATAGAAAGTTCACGAATGGCCTCCTTGGCCGTGGCAGTGTAGACAGAGAATTCAAAGATGGCCTCTATGGTCGAGACAGGACAGGCAGAGAGTTCAGGGAAGGCCTCCTTGGCTGTGACAGGATGGACAAAAGGTCCAGAGACGGCCTCCATGGCTGTGACAGGGCAGACTGTGAGTTCAAAGGTTGGTGCCACTACCTTGAGAGGAGCTGGAGCGGATGCCGCTGCCTCTGAAGAAGCTGGGCAAGTGTAACCATGAGGGAAATGACTTCGGGAGCCATGGAGCTTGAGAGCGCTGAGGCCACTGGGATGCTTGCCACTCGTACCAACATCAGCGGTGGGTCTGCCACACTGGACACCAGTCTCGACTGCCTCAATCACTTCAAGTGCAACGTTCGTGAATGCTCTGAAGACTCTGGACTGGCGGCCATCTTGTGATGAGCCTCTGGAGTGGCGGATATGATTGGCAGCCATGACGGGACGAGGCTCTGGAATGGTAGCCATGTTGTGAACAGGCACAGGAGTGGGAACCACAGGACAGGAAGGTGCTGAAAGCACAGGACTACTGACCATTATGGCAGGACGTGCTGGAAACCATGATGGGCCTGCCCCCTCCAAAAAATTGTTTATGGGAGATGTCCTCCTCAACCTCCCCCACAGTGAAGGGGGAGCCAGTTTGGAGCGAGGCATAATCAATAAATTCCACAAGCGACCCTCGAGGACCATCACGGAGGAGTTAAGCTTGGAGTTGTTCATTGAGTTCATAATCATAAATCAAACAGTGCAAAATATGGGAAATCAGTAAGATATGCAATGCCTAAAAGTCTCTTATGTGGTCCTCGAGGGAGCGATTACTCTAACGTAGGCGGATACTGTCGGTTCCATTTTTGCTGAAGTCTTCTGTTATGAACTGCTCCAAGACACAAAGGCTGAGAATCCAAATGCAGTGTTTATTCAGAGGATAATCCACAATCATAGTCCATACACAGGAAAAAGTCATATACCAGCAAAGCAGTCCAAACAATAACAAGAAACACATACAAAGAGTAATCCAGAACAATGTGCAGAATAAACCAAGACACAGAAAACCAGGAAATAATGGCTCAGAAATGCAGTACTTAAGACATTCAAGACTCGGGTGGAAACAATCGGGCATGATGAGTCTGGGCAATGGGTAACAGGAAGTGCAGGCCAGGAAGCAGTAGTCAGTTTGGAGATAGAGCCCTCTCATGGCGAGCGGGAGGAACAATAGGGACCGGATTCGTGACACAATCAGATAATTTTGTACTCTGTTGTTACACAAAATAATGAGGCACTTACAGACGAGCATGCTTTACTTGAACATTGTCAAATGGACAGCACACCTGACCCCATCTCACCAACTACAATTACTCAAAGGGTTAGTTCACCCAAAAATGAAAATTCTGTCATTAATTACTCACCCTCAAGTCGTTCCAAATCTGTAAAACCTTAAGAAATTAAGATATTTTTGATGAATTCTGAGAGCTCTCTGATCCTCCATAGACCACAAGGACATTACCACGATCAACGCACAGAAACGTAGCAAGGACATCGGTAAAATAGTCCATGTGACATCAGGGGTTCTTACGAAGCTATGAGAATACTTTTTGTGCGCAAAGAAAACAATAATAACATAATTCATTCAGAAATTCTTCTCCCCGAGTTACCATCTTTCGCCATTTTGGAGAGTACCCCAGAACTTAATCAATGTAATGAACGTTGATTACGTAAACAACACTGCGTTGATTACGCTGAACATAAACAACGCTGATCAGATTCCATCAAAAATATCTTAATTTGTGTTCTGAAGATGAACGAAGGTCTTACGGGTTTGAAACGACATGAGGGTGAGTAATCAATGACATAATTTTCATTTTTGGGTGAACTATGCCTTTACATAAGGCCACCTGTGATGGAGAGACCTTATTTGCCTTCCATCACTGCTTTACTGTGTTCGAGTTGGGCCTACTTGAATGAATTTCTGATCCAGCCGAGTGGGCGTGGCAGTAAGTGTACTCTAGAGAGTGCTAATTTTAGCGGGTGTATTGCAAATGTTTGTGTAAGTGTTTTGATTTATTCGTTTTGATTTGCATTATTATTTGTATTTATTTATTTAGACTCTTGTTTCTAAAATCTCATGTATAAATTATAGTAAGTCAAGAGTTTATTTTATATTATAGAAATGGTATGTTCCAATTTGGGAGAGCGGGAAACTGTGTATTTAAGATGGCCGTCACTACTATTAAGGGGGACAGATAAAGAGCTTGTGAATGAGATTGTGCTGTGAAGCATGTAATACTCTAGCCTCAGTGAATTGGAGGGGAGTTAGTACTGTTCTTAGTACTTAGCAGTTTATACTGTTTTTATATCAATCTGTGTTTTAAGCTCTCAAACCTATTTATTTGCACGTTTTGCACATCTGCTCTAAATAAACATCTTTTTGGACGCCAACTTCGCTCCAGTGTTTGTGCACCTCCTTGTGACTGCTCGGGTCGTTATCACACATGGTGGCAGCGGTGGGATCCAGGCCCGGGAGGGCACACCGGCACGTCTGACTGAGCGGATGAGGGTGCACACTGATCGGCGCGGTTCGGACGAGCGACGGAAGCTGTGAGGAGTTGGGCGAGTCAGAGAACGCGAGGTGTGGAACGATACACACGAATGCATGGAGTGCGGGCGAACCGGGAGACTGCTCGTGTTTCGCCGATGCTGGAGGAGAGAGGCATGAGCCTTTCGTCACCAGTGAGTTTCTCCGTTTCCTCGGGGTAGTTCAAGGATACATTTTTTTTAACCCCCTTAAGAGTGCCTGTAGGGCGGCAGAACCCAGAGACTTTCGCTGGCATGGAGCGTCGTCAGTATGGACGATTGGGATGTCAGGGAGGACTCAACCACGGGAGGGGCTGTGAGAGCCCTAGTTGGACGGTCGAGGTCTACGGGCATTGTTGTGAGTGCTCATGGACTCTGGGGATGTCTGGCTGGACTGATGGACTAAGCTCTGACACTTTACAGTGTCAAGGATAAGGGGTGGGGTGTGTGATGTGACTGCTCGGGTCGTTATCACACCACCTATATACAGAAGCCCAGAGGTACCAAATACAATGTACAGGTTCATCAATAACACCACATATTCCCCATACATCACATTACCTCCCCCATTTAGATTAATCACCACATTACATCAATATTAAAACAAATCATCTATAAGTGTTTCAGTTTTTAAAATGCTGTGGTAATTTAATGGTCCGTTTTGGGCGCCTCAAGTCCACTGGATGTGTGGCACGGGACTCAAGTGGTTCCACAGGCTCACATAATGTATAAATTTGTAAATCAGCTGGCATCAGATCTTCATCACTAGTCTCAGCAATCAGAATGGTCCCTTTTTCACAATGCTGCTGTGGAATATCTGAAGAGGCAGGCTCTGAAAAGGCAGGTCTATGACTTCCTTGATCACCTGGAGCATCTAAAGAGAAGTATTGTGATTTTAATTGCTCACTATGCTGTATGAACACAGTGTATTATGCTTGGTCCTTTACCTCATATGACGCCAGCCAACTTTGGATCTCCTCTTCCAGTCCTATGCAGTAACACTGGTTCATCCACTTTGAAAGATCTCCCTGTTGCTCAGTGATCATGCAATTTCATTATCAATAGACATTTCATTAACCAGTTTTTCATGCTGATTTTAAACATCTGGACATACCTTTCGGCCAATCAATTTGTTGCTGGATGTCTGGGTGCACTTGTATGCAAGAGTCCATTTTGCTTCACAAAAATCTGTCACGATTTGTTCAGGTAATCCATGTGCAGAAAACAATGTCTTCAACCTGGTAATTGTTGCTTGAGTAGTAATTTGCGACATACAAAAGACTTCTAGCTATCTTGAATGGGCATCCACCAATATCATAAACAAATTAAGAAATGGCCCTGAAAAATCTATACGCAACCTCTTCAGACACTCACATCCAAGTCAATCTTTGGCCACCACACATATTTGTGAGCTAAGGCTTTCATTTTAACAATACCAAGATGGAACAATCACTCCTGTGCCCCACACCACACATCCTTGCTCTGATTCATCTCTCTTCATAAATTACACCTTCAAATCATCTAGCACCTCAATCGGCCACCCCTCCATGATATATAGCGTAAACTTCTATAGAGCTCACAATCCATTCTTGTCACTCTGGCCACCTGTCTTGCATTGAGAGGGGCTTCTTTGAAGTGGTTAGACAAAAGAGTGTGAATTTGAGATAATACTGCTTCAGTTTCAGCATCTTTGATCTCAGACAAAGGCATACTTGATAAATCATGCACATTTCCAATCTGTAGAATGGGGCCAACACAGTGCTTTGGTGGGGTATAATAGCGGCCATAGTAGTTAACTAAGCCAAGGAAAGCTCTAAGCTCTTTCACATTTGAAGGTGGCGGTGCCTCTTGAATGGTTCTAACTTTGTCCTTTGTGGGATACACTCCCTTTCCGTCTATCACATGACCCAGTTACTCAATTCTCGTTTGGCCCTACTCACACTTTGACTTATTCACTCTTATCCCACTTTCTTGGAGGTGCTGCAAAACCTTGAAAAGATTTGCCAGATGTTCGTGCTCATCTCTGCCCATGATAAGCAGATCATCCAAATATACAATCACCTTCAGATCACTCATTACATTTTCCATGATCCGCTGGAAATGGAGGGGGCTGAACTAATTCCAAAAGCTAAACATTTGTACACATATAAGCTCTTACGCATGTTGATAGTTATACATTTCTTTGAATATTCATCCAATAAGACCTGTTGATAGGCTGAAGTGAGATCGATCAAGATTGAACATAGCCTTCCTCCAATAAGAGTGGCTAGCACTTCTTCAATACATGGCAAAGAGTATGTTTCAGTATTAGCGGCTTGATTGGCAGTTACCTTGTAATCCCCACACATAATCAGAACTGGAACTGACCATCCACATGAGGCCCCAAAGGCAACATGGATGACCATAAATCAGATATCCTGCCACCAGCAATTTTGAAGCAAGTCTAACTAACTCTTCCACAGCTTTAGTATGAGATGCTCTGAACTAGGAAAGCCCCTCCAGTACACAGTGCCCAGACTAAGACTCCCTCTGAGACCTTTTGACTTGTTCCTCACAGAAACCAAATTCCACACCACACTGAATAGCACAGTGACTGCCTTTACATATCAAAAATGCATCAGATCTTCCCAAACTGATGCCAAGAGGACAAACATCATTCCATTGCACAACTCTTCTTTCTTTTCTTTTCCATTGAGAGGCTTGTTTTCTAAGTTAAGTTTTGCCGAATAGTCGTGTCTCCGACTGTGTTTGCCCATCATGGTTGGCTTCCCAAGACTTCACCCCAGACCAGGGCCCGCATGCATAAAACTTCTCAGAAATGCACTTAAGAATAGTCTTAAGCTTTGACTTAAGTGTCAAAAAAATCTTAGTATAAAGTACTTGTATGAAGAAGCTTAAAGCAACTTTCAGTAAAGTCTGGCCCGGTTTCACAGACAGGGCTTAGCCTAAACCAGGATTAGATCATAGTTCAATTAGGACATTTAAGTCATTTTTATAAACATGCTTAGAAAAAAACATTACTGGTGTGCATCTTGAGACAAAACAAAGGCACTGATATATTTTAAGATCAGTCGGTGCAAGTTTATTTCAGTTGAAACAGCTAAGACTTACATTTTAGTCTAGGACTAGACTTAAGCCTTGTCTGTGAAACCGGGGGTCTAAGACTGATTCTTAAGTGTTGACTGAGGTGACACTTAAGTGTTGTGAACTGAGGACTACAATGATGTCAACACAGAATGGCTGACCTTGACCTCTGAATCAGCCGATAGTGAGCCTGCTCATGTGAAGTCACAGCAGCACAACACCAATCATTTAATTAAGACACTGAAATATTTTAATATTTACATTTTTTTTAAATGCTTTGCATTGTGCAAAATTATCACAAATTATTACTGATGCTTTGTTTTCTATTGGTGTGTCTCCTCATTTACAGTTGGAGCAATGATGTGAACATGAGTTGCATCAATGGCTCCAACAACTCCAGGAAAGCCCACAATCCTCAGAAAACTGGCTTGTTTTTGCAATATGGTTTGGCGGTCAGTTGGAAAGTCAATAAACTGCCATAAGGTAGTGGCCAAAAGTGATGTCCGGCCTAGGAAATTGGACATCATCACCCTTAATTACAAAAAAAAAAAAAAAAAGATTTTGTACGCATATTGCATAGTTGCTTAGAGTCAGTTGTTTTATTTGTGATAATAATGCAATGAAACATGCCAAATTGTGTGGTCATAATTTTTGGCCATGCTGTCATACAAATAAATTATGAACACATGCAAAAACAAGACCAATGAAAAGTTAATAACTTGTGTTGTAGTCAGTGTGCTAATGTTGCCAATTTAGTGATTTGTCACTAGATTTAGTGACTTTCTCATCCCTTTAGAGGCTTTTTTCAAAAGCCTAGCAACAAAATCAATTTCTTGGACAAACCTTATCTACATTCTGAGACTCTCCCATGACGACATAAAGGCGAGTTCACTGATCTATATAAATATAAATATACTGTATCAGTGAACTCACCTTTATGAGGTCATCTAGCAACATTAAGTGACCAGTTTTAGCTTTCAATTGAAAGCAGTTGGCAACACTGGTCAGGTTTTTTTTTCCGTCTTTGTATTTTAATGGTTTAAATGAAATGTGGGGTCATTAATTTTTTTTTAAATCCACACATCACTTTTGGCCACTGTTGTGTTTGGTAGGGTTAGTGCCACAATATGTAAGACCCTGCTTACAGTGTCATCACCGGTGCATTGCTGCATTTTTCCAATTTTCCAGCCAAAAAAATAATAATGCAATTACTACTTTCATTTCTGCTGTTAGATTATAAAATGTATTTCTTTGTCAAGATTTTTTTTTTGTAACTGACCATCAAGTTTGTATAGTTTTATCAATTCCATATCTTCATATAACTCTAATATGTCATATCTTAGTTGTTTGTGTTTGTCTCCTCTTTGCTGCCAACCTCTTCAGCTCTATTAAATAATTTAGGAGCTGAGACCTAGTCTTAACACTTAGTAGCCTTTATGAATCACTCTTATTCTTAAGTCTAGGAATAAGAGTGAAATTATGTCATTCTTAGAATTTTGACTAAACTTTTACTCTGAGCGGCTTTATACATATGGCCCCAGACCACCAGCGAGGACGATGCCACCGAAGGGAATCCCCAACACATGTTATATCTCTAGACTCTCCAGACTAGCTGAATTAGTGCATTTAATATAAAGTTTAACAGCCTTATTTAAAACTCAATTGGAGGGTTAAATTAAATGATTGATGGTTCATTCAGGTCTAAGAAATTGCATATATTGCTATAAACTTAAGATTTCATATTCCATATTCTCACTCTCTTAAGTCATTATTTTCTCATGTTCTTTCTGCAACTTGTGTGAATGTGTGCGTTAATGTCTTAGATTATAAATGAACAGAGACTGCACACAAATCACTGACCTGTTTGGCTGAAGCCATGAGCAAGGATGTCTTAAAGAACAGAGGATTGAGAGCGATATCTCCCAGGGGCTCAAAAGGCCTCCAGCACCATGGAGAGTTCCCATCCTGGAACGGCTCTTCTAGCGACTGGAAGGGAACGGTCTTCATAAACCTATAGACCCTTTTAGGGCCGACGTCACAATTACGTCACAGCGCTAGCTGGAGGCAAAACAAAGGGAAAACTGGAGACCCTGTCTGACCCTTCAAGCCAGCGCAGATTCGGCTACACAAGGAGCTTAAAATATCATCTTGTTGTGATGTTGGGTGCCAGAATCGATGTTGTAGAGGCTCCAATTAGAAATTTTAAGGCATACCTGATGCCACTGCCAGACAAAAAACCAACGACAGCTGTGGTTAAACGAGATAAAACAAGCGGACTGGACAGAAACCATCGTCAAAAATGCTCACGTTTGCAGCGCACACTTCTTATCAGAAAAGGTTCAATAAAGTATTGTCTTTTGTTGTTATGTGCACCTCTGAAGATTTCTTGCATCTCACTACTATCTGTGTGCAACTGTGCATGTGTGTAAAACAACAAACGGACGATTTATATGCTTAATCGTATGTAATTGTATATACATTGTTGTGATTAATTGTGGCTTGGAATAATAATGTAGCTGTAAAAATAGTTGCCTGCTGAAATTGAAATATATATACATCTTCATGACTAGATAGACACGGTGAGTTTGTCTGTACTATACAGGTTAGATGTGACTAAACCGGAGGGAATTCTGTCAGATTGATCAAGCTTTGAGTTAAAGCGTGTGCGGGTCGGCCGATCTGGTTTCATCTGTTAAAGTTAACCTTTTCAAATAACAATCACGGTCCTGCACAGTGCAGCTATACCTTACATATGCAGGTCAAATCTGAATTTCTCCAGTTATTGTAAAAAAACAAGCTAAACAGACTTCATAGCTAGCGTTAGTGAAGCAGTCAGGTGACTCTTTCTGCCTCCACCTAAGCTCCGCCCACAAAAAACCTCACAATGTTTACTAACAGGTCTATAAATAAGGGGGTGTTGCCACACCCTACTGCCATCAAACCTATTATCAAATGCAGCGATAGCCGTTAAGAAGACCTTAGTAGTTCGCCCAGAAATGAAAATTCTGTCATCATTTATTCACCCTCATGTCGTTCCAAACATATACGAGTTTCTTTCTTACGTTGAACATAAAAGAAGGTATTTTGAAGAACCAGACAGTTGTTGGTATCCCATTGACTTCCACAGTAGGGAAAGAAATACTATGGAAGTCAATGGGGACTAACAACTGTTTGATTACCAGCATTCTTCAGAATACCTTCTTTTATCAGGCATGTGATCAGCTAGAGACAAAAAAAGAAGGAAAATCTGACCACGCCCCCAAGCCACGCCCACAAGCCACACCCCCAGCACTTATTAAAAATATATATTTTAGCACATTAAAAGATATATCTTATAGTGTAAGAATACATACTATTGTCCTGTAAAAAATAAAAAGCAGCATTTAATAATCATGATAACATAATATATAAAAAAGTACTATAATATATTACAGTAAAGTATATATAGAATTGTTATTATTATTAAAGTACCAGCCAAAAGTTTGGAAACATAATTAAGGATTCTGAAATAAATATCTTCCGCTCATCAATGCTGAATTTATTTTATTAAACTTAAAAAACAGCAATATTGTGAAATATAATTACAAAATGTTCATACATTATCAAATGTAATGTTATTCCTGTGATGCAAAGCAGAATTTTCTTCATAACTCCAGTTTTCAGTGTCACATGATCTTTTAGAAATCATAATTTATTTGACTCAAGAAATATTTCTGATTATTATCAATGTTGAAAATTTTGCTGCTTCATATTTTGTGTGGAAATGGTGATACACTATTTTTCAGGATTTTTTGATAAATATAAAGTTTAATGAACAGCATTTATCAAATATATTAATTCAATTTGTTAATGCATTTATTAAATAGAAATCATTTTAAATGTCTTCACTCACTTTATCACTTTCATGCATGATTAAAATTATTAATTTCTCTCTTTTTTAAATCTTATACAAATGTTTGAGCGCTCTCGGTCATGATGTTTTAGAAGACAATCTTTTCGCAGTTTATTTAGGTAATAAATAAAGGTCGGAAAATACGGAAATCCATATTTATATGCAAAAATCACATCCCTGTTTTATGTTCAACATAAGAAAGAAACTAATCGACCAGAATCGAAAATAGTCGGAAATTACCAAAGGTTGCCGTTCGAAGTGAGCCTTCAGAATATTTACAATCTGTCCAAACGTTTAATCGTTAGGCTTATCAAATATTGCAACAATTCATATGTTGATTCTCCCATCTCACTAAGAAAGCGGTCACTTGTTTTGTATCGTCCACGTCATTAGCCTTGATGTACAACTCCACTTGCTCAGTATACACTGACCATGATTCATTTTCAGTCTTAAGCTGCGTTCACACTAGCAGTGACTCTGTCGCTGCATGTCGCCAGGGGCTGGCGATGAGGTCGCTAGTGGGCGTTCTCGCTACTGGTTGCCTTGACAGCAAATTAGGTTTCTTGCCGCTACATACAAACATTTTGGAGGCAAAATACTAAATATGATATAAACATGAATTAAGTCTGTACATACAAACAAAAATGAATGAGAAAGAGCCTACTTTTTTTTCATTGCGTATGTTTATCTACGGCTGAGATGAGAACATGAGCTCAACCGTCTTCCTATTGGCTGTCGCTCCCGAAAGTTGCTCTTCATTTGCATAAAGTTGAAGGATTCTGAACTTTGTCACGTCGCTGGACACGCCCCATCCGGTCGCCAATGGTCGCTATCGCCAGCTCTCCATTGAAATGAATGGGATCGTGTCGCTTTGTCGCCGAGTGTTGCTTGTAGTGTGAACGGGGCTTTATACTCATCCAATCTTCCAGTCTGCATTAAACTTTTTATTAGACTGCACACAGCAAGAGTGGCTTATAGACAACTCTGAAAATGTTCTTGAGTGGCCCAGACAGATCCTGAGCTTGAACCCAATCAAATATTTCTGGACAACTTGGTCTCATTAAAATACGTACCTCTGTGCGACACCGTTTTACGTACCTTACTGCACGTTTCGCCGCAGCTTCAAAGAGAAATGTCCACTGAGTGGCGCTAAAACACAGGTTAAATACGTGAACCCTGGCACGTTTTTATTATGTTGATATAGGTACGTATTGCTGTGTTTTTATTATGTTGCTTCAGGTACGTATATGGCGGTTCAGAATTCAAATATCCGGGGTCTGTCCCTAAAAGTTAATGCTCTATCGTATTGGAAATATGCCCTACACCAAACCCAACCCTAAACCTACCCGATAGTGTTAACAAATGCATAACTGGTATAAAAACGTATTTGTTGATGCAACCGTGCCATTTCAACTTCCTTATCTGCAGATTTGAACTGTTTTGTCGAAGTGTGGTTACATGGGATTCGAACCGGAGCTTCTCGCCTCCTAAGTACGTCTCCGTGAGCTACCGAACAAACTTACAATCTATGAAAACCCATAGATATGACGCTGGATATGTGCGATGCTAACATTCGAAAGCATCAGTTTTCAAATCTCCCAGCATATTAATATTGTTTTGAAGTCGTAACATGATATTCTTAAAGTAATTGTGCGAAAAATACGCAAAACTCTGTAAATTTGTGTGAAAAGGAGTAAAAGGTGTCGGAGCTCTAGTGTTTGTTTCTTTTGGAAAGTGAAACTGCAGTAATATGTAGTTATTGGTACGTATTTCGTGTCTCGCTAAAAAGTGCACCCAGGTACATAAATGCCATGAGACTAGGTTGTTTCTGGAGAAACCTGAAAATGTGCATCTGCCCCCATCCAACCTGACAGACCTTGAGACGTGAAGAGAGGCGAGGAGAAGAATGGCAGATAATTGCCAAATGATGATGTTTAAAGCTTGTTGCATCACACCCAAAAAACTTGAGGCTGTAGTTGGTGCTTCAACAAAGTATTGAGCAAAGGGTGTGAATACTTATGCACATGTGATTTTTTTTTATACATTTGCAAAGGTTTCAAACAAAGATTCCTTTCACGTTGTCATTATGGGGTATTGTTTGTAGAATTTGAGGAAAATAATGAATTTAATCCATGTTGGAATAAGGCTGTAACATAACAAAATGTGGAAAAAGTGAAGCGCTGTGCATACTTTAACACTTTTTCACACAGGGCCATGTGGGTTTGGATTTTGTTTTCCCTTCATAAAAAAAACCCTTCATTTAAAAACTGCATGTTGTGTTTACTTGTGCTATCTTTGATTAATATTTAAATTTGTTTGATGATCTGAAACATTAAAGTGTGACAAACATGCAAAAAAATAAAAAATCTTTTTCACACCACTGTATATGATAGTATTATCTTTCAAATGTAACAGCTCAACCTAATTAGATCCTACAATGCAAATTAATCATGAGCAATAAACAAATATCCTACGAGAACATTGGCCATTATACAATATTTCCAGTATTATATACAGTACTTTAATAATGAACCCTCAATATGATCTTTTCTCTCGCGCTCCTAAAAGCTTATGTTGACAGTAGTAGCAACAGATAAATACAGATTGAATTCAAAAACAAAACTCTTAACTTTATATCATTAAAATGAAATAGGAAGCCGCTAACATCCTCACACACTGACACCTTCACTTCCAGGTCAAGAAGCTGTCAATCAAAAACTCAGTAGCCAATGAGAACACAGCGCTGCTAGCCCCGCCCCCACGAGAGATTTGTGCCAGAATGGCGAACGTTTTCGTTCAGAAGCGTAAATGAAAACTCTGGAAGCGCATTTGTAAGTACAGATCAGCGAACGAAAGAGGAGAAAACAGTTGCAAAACAAGCAGTGTATTGAAAACGAAGTCGAAGTCATTTATTTTTTCAGTTTCAAAGACATTTTATTCAGTTTCAATTTATATTTTCATAAGTTTCTCGAAAAGTTACATTCCTTTTAATTGGCACAAATCTAATCCCATACTTTAAAGGATTAGTTCACTTTCAAATTAAAATTTCCTGATAATTTACTCACCCCCGTGTCATTCAAGATGTCTTCAGCCGAAAAGAAATTAAGGTTTTTGATGAAAACAATCCAGGATTTTTCTCCATATAGTGAACTTCAATGGACTCCAAACGGTTGAAGGTCAAAATTACAGTTTCAGTGCAGCTTCAAAGAGCTATAAACCATACCAGACGATGAATAAGGGTCTTATCTAGCCAAACCATCGCTCATTTAGAAAAAAAATGTATATGCTTTATAAACACAAATGCTCACCTGTTCTGTGATGCACGTTCATGACGGTCAAAGGTCACACTTGACGTAGGTGAAAGTACCGAGTCAGTGTTTACAAGTTGAACGTGCAAATACTAACGTTAAGTCTAACGCCGTTTACAAAATAAGGAGTTACAACTCAACGAGTTTACAAGATAAAACAACGATGTCGGACGATTTTGAACTTGGAGAAGATGAGATGGAGCCTACGTCAAGCATGAGCTTTTCTACGTATGTGACGTCACGAACGTGCATCACAGAACAGGTGAGCATTTGTGTTTATAAAGCATATACATTTTTTTTTTTCTAAATGAGTGATGGTTTGGCTAGATAAGACTCTTATTCATCGTCTGGTATGGTTTATAGCTCTTTGAAGCTGCACTGAAACTGTAATTTTGACCGTTTGGAGTCCATTGAAGTTCACTATATGGAGAAAAATCCTGGAATGTTTTCATCAAAAACCTTAATTTCTTTTCGACTGAAGAAAGAAATACATAAACATCTTGAATGACATGTGGGTGAGTAAATTATCAGGAAATTTGAACTAATCCTTTAAGAGCTCTACTGCAGATCTGAAGACAAGAACAAGTGTCAGAGACAGACTGTATTAGGATGAGCAAAATGTAAATAATGCACATTTGTACAACAGCATAATAGTCTCACAGTCATGTGGCAAAGGTTTATTAAGCTGAAATCAGAGGAGCAACATGTATTCAGTCTGAGCCGTCTGCTTTGTGGAACGTGGTGCTTCATCTCTAGAAGTCAGTGTAATGCAGAAGCCTAGAGACAAACAACAATACACACGCTTATACAACACTAGCATAGCAAAACCATCAGTGTAAAAGAGGTGTCACGATTCACTTGTTTTCTAGATCTATTCATTTAAAGTCATTCAAGAAACTGATCTGGTGTCCTGGAAAGCAGTGGTTAATGACACTGCAATGGATTTAAATGCAATAGTACAATACACTGCAATAGTCTTTTTCTTTCCTAAAAGGTATGAACCTAATTGCATTACATTTAAAGAGACCTATAAATGCATTTTAAAATACACGGAATAAAAGTTCATTAAATGTTCTGAATCTTAATGCTAAACCTGTGAATCTTAAATTATTAACATCGCACATGTAGCAAAAACAAATGGAAACTAGTGTAATTGGCACGACAGCAACATATGTGTGGTTTGTTCTCACCTGAAGAGCAGCGCGTGGCCTTTATTATTAGCCACAGAGTAGAATCCGCTCCGCGGGGAGAAATCCACACAACGGGTTTGAAATATAGTCTTCTTTTGGAATTGTGGAAAATTGGAAAACACCGTGAAACTTGGAAGATGGACCTTAAAAGGAAAAAAAATAAATCTAAATTATTCTGCAACTAAAAATCCCAACTACTTATTGTGTATATAACTAAAAACAATCCAGATTACACCAAGAACTGTATCTGAAATCCAATTCTGCAGCTTATGAACACAGAAGACATGCACTCTTTCAGTCATCTACAATTCATTACAATATTAAGCTTTAAGGCACACCTGTGCAATAATCATGCTGTCTAATCAGCATCTTGATATGCCACACCTGTGAGGTGGATGGATTATCTCGGCAAAGGAGAAGTGCTCACTAACAGATTTAGACAGATTTGTGAACAATATTTGAGAGAAATAGGCCTTTTGTGTACATAGAAAAAGTCTTAGATCTTTGAGTACAGCTCATGAAAAATGGGGGCAAAAACAAAAGTGTTGCGTTTATAATTTTGGTCAGTGTAATAATATATAACTTATGCTGATTTGTTTTCATATGCACACGGCTGGTTTCGAGCTCCTCATGTGTGACGCACCAGTCGGTTGGCCTCGTCGTCCGCTCTGGACCCGATGGCCAGGATCTCTGAGGTGCTGTTGAAGCACAGGGAGCTCGCCGCGGTCACCAGGTTCATGACGGCCTTCAGAGGTCTGGGCTCCTGCTTCTGCAGACAGTCCTGCTGTGAGTAGATGTTCACCACGCCGCTCTGAGACCTGCAGACGAGCAGCACAACAGCGTTCCTCAGGATACAGACACATCTTACAACTAACACACAACAGTAGTGATCGACCGATATTGATTTTTTATAACCGATACCGATAACATCTAGGCATAAAAACAGTTTTTCCCATGCCATCTCCAGCCTAAACAACTAACACACAACAGTAGTGATCGACCGATATTGATTTTTTAACCGATCCATAACATCTAGCCTAAACAACTAACACACAACAGTAGTGATCGACCGATATTGATTTTTTATAACCGATATTCTAGATAAAAACAGTTTTTTTTCTCCATAACCACACAACAGATACCGATACCGATACCATAACTAGGCATAAAAACAGTTTTTTTCCTCCATGCCATCTCCAGCATAAACAACTAACACAGGAACCGATTATTTTTTTTTACCTGTATTAGGCTAAAAACATTTTTTTCCCCATGTAATTCATCCCCCATCTCTAAAAACAGTTATGATTACTCAACACAGGATAACTCTCATAGTACTATGTAAATATGTATGCATAATTTTCTATACAGCTGTATATATATATATATATAGAGAGAGAGAGAGAGAGAGAGAGAGAGAGTAAATAAGGCACAAATCTGTACATAAATCTTCTGTTCCAGATTCATACACATTATTGTTTTTAAGTCTTATTTAAATGTTCTGTTCTCATGTCAGATATGTATGTTTATATGCATGTATGTACCAAGAGCTTCTTAAAAAAAAAAACAAATTTGTCCACAACAAATTCACAACAATAAAAAAAGCTGATTCTGATTATTTGCATGTTTATGTGCCCGATAACCGATATGCACAACCGATATTTATTTACTGTTATAAAGTAAATAAATAACTGTGTGAAGCAAGTGCATACTTCACTTTGGTTTTTCTTCCTTTTAGTCATCTTAATTTTTTTTGAGAATCTTTCATGTTAAATGTAATCTTCATATTACAACAATAAAAAAAATATTTATAATATTGTCTAATGTCTAATGTTTTCAAATGGAGAAAATAAATAAAGGACAGGAGTCATATCAACTATAAGCTGTTTAATAGGCTAAAGAGTGAAGAATAATTCACTGGATAATGTTAATTCACTATCAGGGGTGCAAACTCGTCAGGAGTGAAAAAGGTGACAAACTAAACTCCACCCCCCCCATATATATATATATATATATATATATACACACACACACACACACAGGGGTGGGAATTGCAGGGTAGGGTACCTCACAATACGATTGTGCTGTTAAAAAATAATCAATACAGCAGATTCTAATAATCACGATATATCAGTATATAATCGATATATAAAGCTAGACAATCATATAATGATACATCACGATATCTGTCTAACTACGAAAACAAAATGCCTGTGAAAAGGTTAAGTGCAAGTTTTCTTTATTCAAGTCCAAACTGTTAGAAAACAGCAAAAAAAGTACTGTAAATAAATTAACATGTTAAGTAAATTAATCATTTTATTGATTAATTTATATATTTTTTGTGTGTAGTTTATTTAGAATATATTTAGCTATCACTCAAAATAACTTGAGATTCACCTGCGAGTGCAGCTAAACAGTTTATTAGGAACAATCAAAGCTGTCTTTCAAAGCTGACTTTTTAGCATCATTACTCCAGTCACATGATCCTTCAGAAATCATTCTAATATTCTGATTTGCTGCTCAAAAAACATTTATTATTATTCTGTTGAAAAGAGCTTAGGTGTTTTTTTTTGTTTTTTTTATGAATGGAAAGTTCAGAAGAACAGCATAGTTTGTAACATGATAAATGTCTTTATCATTACTTGTGTGCTAAATAAAAGTTTTAATTTCTATATGCTGACTACAAGCTTTTGAATGATATAGTGTATATTGTTACACTTGGAGTAAGACTGAAGTAATGAAGAAGACAATTCTTTACAAAAACATTACAAAACCAGGCATTTTCTTAGTGTATATTGTTTATGTGATCTGAAGGAAAAACAAACAAACAAACAAACAAACAAACACACATTTTGAAATTCTGGGTTATTTCTCTCAGCAGATCTTCTTCCAGAAACAGAAAGCAGCCAGGATGAACTTGTTTGTTTATGCGGAGGCGATGTGGGCGTTTACATTCGCGCGCCTCACGTGGATGTTTGAATCTGAAAGGCGCGAACGTGAGATATAATGGGTTGAGAGGAGAAAACTGGACATCGCGTCGGTTTCATACGGATTACTCTAACATAGAATATTTGTTTTGGACATGACTTACTTCATTTAAAATTAGACATTTTATATGTCTCATGTATTTGAGGTGAGTATTCACGGAGATTCAGGTTGTTTTATTTACGTGTCTGTTAAGAAAGGTGACAGAGACAGAGCCCCGGCAGAGAACGCACCCTGTTTATTTTATTAATTTTAGAAAAGCACATTATTTCGTTGTTATTATGACTATACAGAAATAAAAATAGACCCTTTGCAGATTCAAATGATACCTTATTCTTATCTGTACGATCAAAACTGACAAGAGTATTTATAGTTCTTTTCACGGTCATAAAGAAAATACGAGACAGCCCGCACCGGTGCGGGCTTCGACCCCAAGGTAAGCCAATCAGAGACAGAGTAGTGCGGGTCCATACCTGCCATTGCCAACAGGGGAAAAAAAGCTGCAGGTGACAAATGACTCGCAGATCCTACGACGACCCCCCCTCAATTCTTTTTTTTTACAGATCTACACGATTCACGTGAATGACCCATTTCAAGGTGAAAACGGCAAATTTCGCCGAAAGGTTACAAGTTTGCACCCCTGACTATAATAATATTCTCTGGAATATTGGAATATAACAAACATTGTATTGTATTTTAATCAGGCATGTGATCAGCTAGAGACAATAAGGAAGGAAAATCTAACCACGCCCCCAAGCCACGCCCACAAGCCACGCCCCCAGCACTTATTATTAAAAATATATATTTTAGCACATATTTTCGTGCAGCAGACGAGCTTAGAATATGGAAAATATTACATTCAGCAGATAGAAATATTGCATTATATTGATTTTGTCAAGAAAAATGATGATCTGAACACTGTTGTGTGTTACTTTACTCTGCATCACATCCCTCTGATCAGCATTATATTACTATAATTAAACATCTTTTTGGAAAATTAAACAGCTTCTCACAAACTTATATGATTTGATAAAATACATAATGCAATGTGTAACGGAGAAATTACAATTAGCTTCAAGCTACACATGATAATTAATGAGATTAATACAACACTAATATTTGAATGTCACTATTAATTATTGAGTGTTTGTAATAACTGCGATCCAATGTGTATTTTGGTCAAATGATGAGGAAGAAATATGTTATTAGTAACATTTATGTGGAAGATACATAGTTACAACTTCTGTGTGGCGTGAAGAAACAATGTAACTAATTACTGTTGCCAGAAAGTAACAATATTACTTTTGAAAGGAGTAACTTGTAATGAGTAATATATTACATTCTTTGAGTAACTAGCCCAACACTGTTGAAGACTAACGAGGCTTTTACGGGTTTGGAACGACATGGGGGGTAAGTGAAAAACGACAAAAAATTCATTTTGGGGTGGAGTATCCCTTTAAGGCCATTTGCGCGATTTCAAATTTTATGCAGTAACCAACCCTAACCCCCCCCCTCAAAAAAAAACAAAAAAACTCGGATCTACAATCACATGGGTCATCCCTCAGAAAATACGGAAATCACATCTGTTTATTGCATTTCACAACTGGCATGTTATATTTTTTGTCGTTCTATTAAGCTGCTGACAGCGCGGTTTATCTATGCATTTACACAGAACTATACTCAAACTGCGATCGATCGCGGAGATAATAAATAACTTCCATAGAGTTGTATTTATTTAGATGTTTATAAGCGAAATAATGGTTATATAGTAAGTGTTAATACAATTTAGGGTGTTTTAAACAAGTGAATCTTGTTAAAAGCTACATGCGGAGGCCGTGCTGAGCATTTCTTGAGCATCAACCGCAGCTTCACGAGACTAATGATGAGCATATATACAACAGAGAGAGAATTAAATTCAGCGCTTTTATTTCCAACATGCAATCATTCATAGCTGTGTTATTTAATTCAGGCAAATTTACGTCTTTATTGGGACAGGGCTTGACAGATTATTTCTTAGAGCCAAGCTGCATAAACTACATATCAGGCATTTATGTAATACATCTAATTTGTGCATTAATGGCTGTTATGTTAAATAAAGTTACTAACTACTGCAAATCAAGTACTTGTGCACGCCGTTGTTGTCTCGTCTCTGCGTGCAATTCTCAAAACACCCACAAGATGGCGCCGTTTATCGGTGAATCCGATATTACAAAACCGATATCCGATTACAGTAAAATGCTTAAATATCGGGAAAAATATCGGTAAATCTATATATCGGTCGATCTCTACACAAAACCATCCGGAACAAAGCTCTGGCGGGAGCAAAACATTACTCCAGGTAGTAACAATTCTCAATCACAGATGTTAATTAGTTGTAATTAGTGTTTTTGGCAGGTTATTTTGCAGATATGCATTTTTAAACAACAGTTATTTTGTTCTTTAGAAGTAAAATGATTTAAAGTGCCCCTATTATGGATTTTTGAAAATGATCTTTCATGCAGTGTGTAAGTGAATGAAAACATCTGCAAAGTGTTAAATCTGAAAGTGCTCCGTGTATAAAGTTATCGTCTCTCAAAAGAAAGAGTCGACTCTGAATCATTGAAACGAGTCGTTTTTAAAACGAATCCCTGTTTGACGTCAACATGAAACATTAGCATATTTCCCGCCCACTTGTTGGTCTTTTTGCATTGGTCTGAATGAAAATGCAAATTCATTCTTTGCCACTAGGTGGCGCTTTTGGAGCGTTAAAAGCTCACAGACACTGCTTTAAATGAAATCGACCAATCAGAGCAGATTAGCGTCACGCAGAGGAGGGGTTTGGAAAAGTGAATCGTTAAACAAATCGTTTGGAAGTCGTTGAGCAAATAAGGTAAAAATAAATGCATATAAAAAGTGTTTTTTGACTTTGCATGCACGTCAACCTGTTATTGGAGACTCCCAAAACCAAAATATGAACCTTTCATAACCCATAATAGGGGCACTTTAAAAAAAACAAATAGTGCATCTGCTGTTTAAAAACACCAATACAGTAGTCAACATTTGAAGTGGATCAACACCTTTCATCAAAGTTGTCCTAAAACCTAAAAGCGTTCTTGTCTTAGGACAACTTTTTTGATCCACTTTAAATGTTGACTACTATACAAAATATGGCACAAAAACTTCAGATTCATCAATTCAACTTAAAATGATTCATGGGTGATTTTTCAAGCTCTTTCAGAAAGCATGTGCAGGATAAATAGTAAGCATTCATGTTACCTTTATAAAACTCAAGCCTATGACCAACACAGGCAAATCATACACATTATGAATTTTGATCACATTAGATGTAATAACTGTCATAATATATTCTAGCAAATATACAGTATGTAACAATCAGAAACACACTGTATTTGAAATCATATTTATGGGCTGCTTTCATTCAGTTCATACGGCATTTGTGACACAGAGATACACACAGACAGACACAGACACAGACTCAGACACACACACACACACACAGACAGACACTCACACAGACACACACACGCAGACACACACAGACACACACAGACACACACAGACACGCAGACAGACACACACAGACACGCAGACAGAGACACACACACGCAGACACACACACACGCAGACAGAGACACACACACGCAGACACACACACGCAGACACACAGAGACACACAGACACACAGAGACACAGACACAGAGACACAGAGACACAGACAGACACGCACACAGACAGACACGCACACAGACAGACACGCACACAGACAGACACGCACACAGACAGACACGCACACAGACAGACACGCACACAGACAGACACGCACACAGACAGACAGACACGCACACAGACAGACAGACACGCACACAGACAGACAGACACGCACACAGACAGACAGACACGCACACAGACAGACACGCACACAGACAGACACGCACACAGACACACACACACACACACACACACACACACACAGACACACAACACACGACACAGACAGACACGCACGCACACACGCACACAGACAGACACACACACAGACACAGATTGACAAAAAGCATCAACAGAACCAGATATTTCTTCACTGACTTCATCTTCATTATCCTGCTTGTTCTGAATCAGATCCAAATTCACTAGTAATTTTTGACTAATTGAATAAGAGTAAGAGTCCAATGAGAAGTAACTCAGGTCATTATTAACACTGTTAGCTCTACTTCAGTACTTACTACAGTAAGTATTTGCACTTTCACCTGAGTAGGCTACAGGCTTTGGTGACTTAATAAATGCTGATGTTTACTGCAGGACGGGACGCTGATATCAGCTTCTGTGTTCGGTAAGAGACGGCGTTCTGATGTTACTCACCCACAGGCCAGATACAGGCCATCCCTGGACAGAGCAAGAGACGTTCCTCTGACACAGCCGTCATCCACAAACTTCTTCAGACACTTACTGCTCTGCACGTCCCAGATGAACACCTCGCCTTCCTCTGAGACACACACACACACACACACACGGGGATTCAGAGGGTCACAGTCTGTCCAAACGTGATGTCTTTGACTGAATAAAGCCTGATGTGACCGCAGACCAACTGTCTTAAGAGACGGCTCTTGCTATTTCTGGGGTAAAGTAAATGACTGACAGGTCGACCGATATATCGGTTTTGCCCGATCAGTGTTAATTTCGTTAACGAAGACGACGACGACAAATAATCGTCAACGAACCTTTTTTCTGTGACTAAGACGAGACGTTGACGAGCTAAAACTAATATCTGATGATAAAAACTATGACGAAATGTATTCGTTAAGACGAGACGGGACTAGAATGTTATTTGAGGACTACCGGACATTCAACACACATCCTATAGACTAAGCTAATGGTCTTGTGTTTCAAAATGTGCGTCTCTGTCATTGGATGAGGGGTGTTTGTATATCTAGTCTCAGTATGGCAGCAGTGGATGGATAGGCTAGCAAAACATGAACTAGCGATCTGAAACAATGGCCTCAGCACCTGAAGGGTCAGGGACTGAGTGACCAGACGTCCTGTTTTTCCCAGGAGTCACAATTAGTTGTCGACTAACTGAAAGTTTATGAAGGCGGGATAGACGGAATCGCGTTGATAGAAGTGCTCTCTCTCTCTCTCTCTCTCTCTCTCTCTCTCTCTCTCTGTCTCTCTCTCTCTCCACTTCTTCAGTTCTCAGCGCTCAAATACACACACAGCAGTCCAAATGTCAGTAGAGTATCTCATGTAAATACAGTCGGTTATGGCTTAAGTGAGCGTAAACAGGTGAAAACTGAATGCGTGCCAGTATTACATGCATACCTTCCGTCTTAAAGGGACAGCGTTCCTAAATAAATACCTATCTGTGTCATCAATATTAAACAAAAAAAGATGTTAAATAAATGTATAATAAATGTATATTTGTCAAGTAAACCTACTGTATCTGAAAAATTAGTTTAATTTGTATTTCTACCAAAAAATGAAAATTAATTCCAGTTTTTCCAAATTCAATCCTTGATTCAAATTTCTCATATACTTAATTGATTTGGTCTAAAAAGAAGAATTAATGACTATTTTTGTTTAAAGACTACATATAAAATAGCTACCAAAATAACTGCAGTTTGACTAAAAGTTGACAAAAATGCAATGACTTTATCGACTAAAACTATGAAAGACTAAAATGTGACAGACTATTAAGCATTTTCGTCTCAAGACAGACTAACTGTGCGTTCACACCGCAGGCGGCGAGAGGGTCAAAGTGGCCGGAAGTCATTCATTTTCAATGTGAGCCGGCGGCGAGCTCCGGCGAGAGCGTCGCGGCGCGTTTTGGACAGTGAGAGCGTCGAGGAGAGTTGAAATCAAGTCAACTTTATGGTAATGAGCTATGACGCGGTTCGGCGGCAACCAATCAGAATGTAGAAGTCCTCCGCTTGAGAGGGTTCCAGAGAACGCAGTCTTGTAAACGTTGGTTCCGACCACATTAGTTCCCAAGCATTTTAGCGCTAGAACGCTTAGTTTTTTCAGCGGGAATGCTATTAATTACCTCAAAACAACATAGTGGACCAATTACATTAAGACACTTCAACCAGGACAGTTTGGAATGTATGCTGCGCACAAATTAACGTTAATGTTAATTAAAGACCTAGGCTAGTAAACGTCTCCTACAGTCAGGTCCATAAATATTGGGACATCGACACAATTCTAACATTTTTGGCTCTATACACCACCACAATGGATTTCAAATGAAACAAACAAGATGTGCTTTAACTGCAGACTGTCAGGTTTAATTTGAGGGTATTTACATCCAAATCAGGTGAACGGTGTAGGAATTACAACAGTTTGCATATGTGCCTCCCACTTGTTAAGGGACCAAAAGTAATGGGACAGAATAATAATCATAAATCAAACTTTCACTTTTGAGCAGTTCCTTGCCTCCACAGTTCTGGAACAACATCCTATGGACAGATGAGACCAAGATCAACTTGTACCAGAGTGATGGGAAGAGAAGAGTATGGAGAAGGAAAGGAACTGCTCATGATCGTAAGCATACCACCTCATCAGTGAAGCATGGTGGTGGTAGCGTGGGCATGTATGGCTGCCAGTGGAACTGGTTCTCTTGTATTTATTGATGATGTGACTACTGACAAAAGCAGCAGGATGAATTCTGAAGTGTTTTGGGCAATATCATCTGCTCATATTCAGCCAAATGCTTCAGAACTCATTGGACGGCGCTTCACAGTGCAGATGGACAATGACCCAAAGCATACTGCAAAAGCAACCAAAGAGTTTTTGAAGGGAAAGAAGTGGACTGTTATGCAATGGCCAAGTCAATCACCTGACCTGAATCCGATTGAGCATGCATTTCACTTGCTGAAGACAAAACTGAAGGGAAAATGCCCCAAGAACAAGCAGGAACTGAAGACGGTTGCAGTAGAGGCCTGGCAGAGCATCACCAGGGATGAAACCCAGCGTCTGGTGATGTCTATGCGTTCCAGACTTCAGGCTGTAATTGACTGCAAAGGATTTGCAACCAAGTATTAAAAAGTGAAAGTTTGATTTATGATTATTATTCTGTCCCATTACTTTTGGTCCCTTAGCAAGTGGGAGGCACATATGCAAACTGTTGTAATTCCTACACCGTTCACCTGATTTGGATGTAAATACCCTCAAATTAAAGCTGACAGTCTGCAGTTAAAGCACATCTTGTTCGTTTCATTTGAAATCCATTGTGGTGGTGTATAGAGCCAAAAATGTTAGAATTGTGTCGATGTCCCAATATTTATGGACCTGACTGTATAAACTGCATGTTGAAATTAGACTAGCACTTAACCAACAAAAAACACACCACACAAATGGCATTTATTGGCTTATTTCGTTAGCAAACATGTAACTATAATTGTTGTAACTATAAAGCTCTTTCCATTGATCAATTTCTTACTTTCACAATTAAAATATTTAATGAGGTTAACTTATACCCTACTTGTGGTCAGTCTGCACAAGATAAACATGCTTGTTTCCTTTTCGGCTCCTTTAAATACAAGACCAAGCGTTCGATCGTCAGAGCGTCAACGAATCTTTCTACAGCGTCGAAAATTAACACTGTGCCCGATTAATCTGCACCGATAGTTAATTGGCGGAACTATTGGTTATCGGCAAACATCCATGCCGATAGTGTATCCAGGTTGGGTTCGTTGCTGGAGCGGCTGAGAAGGTCCTTATTATACAGCAAAGTCCCTATAGTCTTTATTATACAGCACGAGAGCGGCCTCTAGTGGCGGAGATCACTGACAGCACGTGATTCTGTGCGCTGAACAGAGCGGGACACTTCAGATGCACATTTAAAATACATCGACAACAAACTATAGTGCTATAGTATACTATAGTGCATGTTTTGTATCATTACTTAGTAATTAATGTGTTGACTAGATGCTGCATTAGTGGAGAGAGCGCAGCAGCAGTGTTAATTTTGGCAGGCATTTTTTATTTAGTCTTAGTCTTTATCTTGAGACAAAAATGCTTAAGTCTTTTTTTAGTCTTTCATAGTTTTAGTCGACGAAAAGTCATTGCATTTTTGTCAACTTTTAGTCAAACTGCAGTTACCAACATTTATTTTGGTAGCTATTTCATATAGTCTTCAAACAAAAATAGTCATTAATTCTTCTCTTTAGACCAAATCATTTAAGCTTATGAGAAATTTGAATTAAGTATTGAATTTGGAAAAACTGGAATTAATTTTCATTTTTTGGTAGAGATACAAATTAAACTCATTTTTCAGATACAGTAGGTTTACTTAAGTATACATTTATTTAACATCTTTTGTTGGTTAACAATGATGACACATAGGTATTTAATTAGGAACGCTGTCCCTATAAGACGGAAGGTGAAAGCCGATTAGTCACCAGAAGAGAAGGACGGCAGCTTGCGTAAGTGTTGTAATACTTTTTCGCAGTTCTGTTGTTTAAATTATTTACTTGCTGCTAGGAAGGAATAGTTCGTTTCCTACCTATTTCTATTGTGCATTTTCGTTGAGGTTTATATTTTTGATTGCACTTGCTGGTGATTAGAATAATTTGCACCTCAGCTAAGAACGAGCCTGTGTGATTGTGCGAAGTGTTTAGTTTCGTATACAGCAATTAGCAGTCCTTTAAGGTTATTGGCTGTGCTGAGCAGAAGCCGGCCTCAGCTGTTTTCACTGTAGTCTCCTAGACCGTATTTATTTGATGTCAGAGCGCTGACGCGGAAGCGTCTGCGGAAGCGTTCAGCCATCGTGCTCAGCCTCCTCGTGTGAAGACCAACGAGTGTAAAGACAGACGACTTTTCCTGTGCGACTTTAACCGAGCAACGACACCGAGCACACACTTAAGTATCATTTCTATCTTCCCTCACACACTCTCCTTCCCTATCCTCTATCCCTCCACCTCTATCATGTGTTTCCAAACCATTCCGGTTCTCTCTCAACCACGCTCTAAAAACACACGCAGACGGCAACGTAATCCTGCTAACCTGCGCCCGATCGCTACATCTTCTACTACACCTCTTTCTTTCTCTGTGGGTCTTTGGAATTGCCAGTCAGCGGTCAACAAAGCTGACTTCATTTCTGCTTTTTCCTTACAATCCACTCTCAGCATCTTGGGCTTGACTGAGACCTGGATTCGTCCAGAAGACTCCGTTACCCCGGCTGCTCTCTCTCACAATTTCTCTTTCTCTCACACCCCAAGGCAAGTTGGCCGGGGTGGGGGCACTGGTCTGCTCATTTCAAACAATTGGAAATACTCAACTCACTCTCCCCTAGGCAATCACAACTCATTTGAATCTCATGCGATTACTGTAACGGCTCCTATAAAACTCCAGATAGTAGTAATCTACCGTCCCCCTGGCCAAATTCTAGCCACCTTCCTAGAGGAGCTGGACGGCCTGCTGTCCTCTTTCATGGAGGATGGCACTCCACTCTTAGTCTTTGGCGATTTCAACATTCACCTAGACAGGCCTTATGCTACAGACTTCCATTCACTCCTAGCTTCATTTGATCTCAAACGCCTTACCACTACTAGCACGCACAAATCAGGCAACCAACTTGATTTAATTTACACACGCAACTGTACTACAGATAACATTCTGGTACAACCACTACATATCTCTGACCATTTCTTCATTACATTTACCTTACATTTTACTACCCAGGTACCACCAGCTCCCTTACCGGTTACTTTCAGACATAACCTACGCTCCCTTTCCCCCACCCTTCTTTCCTCTGTAGTATCCTCCTCTCTTCCCTCACCTACCCATTTCACATCTCTGGATGTGAATGCAGCTACTGACACTTTATGCTCTACCTTAACCTCTTGTCTAGACGACATTTGTCCTCTCTCCTCCAGGCCAGCACAGGCTGCCCCTTCTAACCCCTGGTTATCCGATGTTCTTCGTGAGCATCGGACCAAACTCAGAGCGGCAGAGAGAAAATGGCGCAAATCAAACGATCCATCGGACCTGACTAGGTATCAGTCTTTGCTTTCGTCTTTCTCTACTGAAGTCCACACTGCCAAATCCTCACACTTCCACAACAAGATCAACAGCGCTCCAGACATGCGTGATCTCTTCAGAACATTTAATTCTCTCCTCTGTCCTCCTCCACCACCGCCCACCACTTCTATAACAGCTGACGACTTTGCCACTTTTTCACAGACAAAACTAGAACAATCGGTAACCAGTTCTCACCTCCACACACACAGGACCTCCAACCAACCACATCCACTGCTCAAACTCCCATCTTCTCCTTCTGTCCCCTCACCGAGGCGGAAGTATCCAAACTTCTCCTCTCCAGCCATCCTACAACATGTCCTCTTGACCCAATCCCCTCTCACCTTCTCCAAGCAATCTCTCCCACACTCTTACCGGCACTCACACACATTATCAACACATCTCTCCACACTGGCATCTTCCCCACAGCGTTCAAGCAGGCCCGGGTAACCCCACTGCTCAAAAAACCTACATTAAACACTTCTCTTTTAGAAAACTACAGACCTGTCTCTCTCCTTCCATTCGTAGCGAAAACACTCGAACGAGTTGTCTTCAACCAGCTCTCACTGTTTCTTTCACAGTACAACAAACTGGATGCTAAACAGTCAGGTTTCAGGAGTGGCCATTCAACAGAGACTGCGCTACTCTCAGTCACTGAAGCCCTGCGAGTCGCAAAGGCCGATTCCAAATCATCAGTCCTCATTCTGCTCGATCTTTCTGCTGCTTTTGACACTGTCAATCATCAGATCCTCCTGTCCACCCTCTCATCGCTGGGCATCACTGGGATTCCACTTCGCTGGTTTGAATCCTATCTCACCGGTAGGTCCTTCAGGGTGGCCTGGGGTGGGGAGGTATCCAAAGCACATCAACTGGTCACTGGGGTTCCTCATGGATCGGTTCTTGGACCCCTCCTCTTCTCCACATACACTACATCACTGGGACCCATCATACAGGCACATGGCTTCTCCTACCATTGCTACGCCGATGACACACAGCTCTATCTCTCTTTTCAACCAGATGATCCAACGGTAGCTGCACGGATCTCAGGCTGCCTGGCGGACATCTCGGCATGGATGAAAGAACATCACCTACAGCTCAACCTGGCAAAGACTGAGCTTCTTGTCGTCCCTGCCACTCCGACTCTACAGCATGACTTCTCGATTCAATTAGGCACATCAATAATCACCCCATCAACTTCGGTCAGAAATCTTGGTGTAATCTTTGATGACCAGCTGACCTTCAAAGAGCACATTGCAAAGACTGCTCGATCTTGCAGGTTTGCGCTACACAACATCAGAAAAATCAGGCCCTTCCTGACAGAGCATGCTGCGCAACTTCTTGTCCAGGCCCTTGTCGTTTCTAGGCTGGACTACTACAATGCTCTTCTGGCTGGTCTTCCATCAAACACAATCAAACCTCTACAAATGATTCAGAATGCAGCGGCACGACTAGGGTTGGGTACCGTTCACCTTTGAACCGGTACCAGTACCAGTATCGGTACCTGGAATTCGGTACCGGTACCCAACGGTACCTTTTTTCGGTACTTTACTCTCTGTGTAATAACAAAAACATTTATTTCAGTGAAAAAATAAGTCCAAAACTCTCAATTTCAACATTTTGAACAATAGGGCCCTACATTTTTTTTTTTTTTTTTACTTCCAGAAATGTTTGTTTTTATTTTTTTCTAATAATCAAATGAAAGCATGAAATATTTATTTATTTTTAATCAAATGAAAATGAAACCCTTTTATTTTTTTTGGCAAACAAACAGAGGTTTACTGTTAAAATCAAGGTTATTATAGTTTTGAATTTTTTTAATTTGTTTCATTTTAATATCGTTTTCAAATTTGCTATAAAATTCAGTTTAGTTTTTATTAGTTTCATTCATATTTTTGTTAGTTTTAGTTTAGTTTTTATTTTGTGAACACATTTTTTATATAGTTTAGTTTTAGTTTGTTTTAATTAAAGTTTAGCAGAATCAACAGATCACTTCCAGAGCAAAGGCCAAAGAAAGACTTAATTAGTAAGGCAAACATTTAGCTACACAAAATTAACGCATGCTAAGATTGATTAGATGTAAAAGTAATATACACCAAAGGAAGGAGTCAGGCCTTTTTAGTAAATAAATTTACACAATTTGCGCTTAATGTCATATCTAATGGTGTGTTGAAATATTTATGAAAATAAATGTAGCCTAATTTGGTTATATTACATGTCGTTTTTCTTATTTTACCATATTTATGATATTGTAACTGTCGTGTCTTGCTCACTTTTCCGCCGTGTAAAAATACATAACTGGGTCTAATGAAATTCAATAATAACGGCAATCGTATTTAACAATAAAGGCTCATATTTGAATGTCATTTTCTTTATTTATGAAAAATTATTAGCGTGTGCATGATGTGATATAGTTTGTTCGAAAGCCTGGCAGAGTGATCACAAGATGCTAGAAGTTCTGTATTGTTTACAGAAAGATGCGTTCTCATCTTTTTTCTGTTAATTATCACGTTGCTCTGCGTGTCTGTTTTTCTTCAAAGCACCAACTTAGAATGCCTAATGTTGGTTTGATTGCTTGTGTTACACGAGAAAATGAATAAGTTCGCCTACCTGATGTTGTAGATTAATGCGTGTGCGGTTCGGCTCGCGGTCTTTATGTCAAACGGTTCTGGTCTGGTACAGAATTAAATGAGTGCTGCTGTGGGATAACGGGTCAGGTGTTCTGTTAAGTACTGCTGGTGCACGTTTATCAAACAGGACCCGTGCAGGACTCTGCTTTAAACCGCTTTGCGTCTCTCCGTCAGATAACATGCGCTTGATGCGCCATTTACAGGTGTTTCAGCAATCCGCCACACAGCTCATATATTTTTCTGGCAAGGGGTGAGAACATAATTATGAAAACGATTCTTTATTTTTGTTAATTATTATTTTATTTCAGTTAGTTTTTCAATAACTGTTGTTAGTTTAGTTTCTTTTAGGTTAGGCCTATCAAATATTTTGTCATTTTTATTTTATTTCAGTTTACGAAATTGTTTTTTCATCAATCGTTTTCGTCTTTGTTTTAGTTTTCACTTACGAAAATAACCTTGGTTAAAATTAATCAATGGTAGAAAAATTGTGTGAATATTCCTTTAAAAAAGTTTTAATAATAATTGTACTTTTTCTACACTTAAGTGGTTAATGTAGTTGTAATAATTATTTGTATCATTTAATTGTTTTATTTAAATTGGACAGTAAATGGAATATATAAAGACGTACATTATACTGTACAAATCTGCTAAATGAATAAATGTACGTGAAAAACTGCACAAGAACGATGATTTCAACACATTTCTGAAGCTGTAACCAAGCCTATATTTCTCTTACATGTTAAACCGCACTTTTATTTTGACAGGTTACCGTGAAGTTTCTGTGTGTATACAGTATGATATGATGCTAGTTTTCTCAAATGAAACTGTAAAATTCTCATGAAGTGACTCTCACAGCCTGTAAGTGTTCATGTAGTGAGATGCAGAGGCGAGTTCACGTGTGCTTCAGTATTTGTGTAGTTAACAAAACCACATCTCCGCCATTCATACATACCGAGGCTAACGGAACATGCAGGATTCATATTTAAACCGTCTTTTTGCGTTTTAATATTCACATACACTAGTTCATATCACGATTCGAATTAAGTGACAGACCTTCTTTTATTCATCCAAAAATTGACGAATTCCGTGGCATTCCGCTCTTTAGAGTAAATTCCGTTTTTTATGAATGGACTCCGCAACCTGTCCGCGTTTTCGCGGAAACCATATGACCCTAGAAATGTAAGCACACTTCAGAACATTTCGGTTTGCCCTGTGTGTTGTGTTTTAAAGAGTTGCAGGGGTGACATCATGTCACAGGGTCTCTCTCTCTGTCTCGGTCTCTCTCTCTCGTATGCGCCCAAATGCGTTCTCAATCTCAGGTACCGAAATTTGGTACCGAATGATTTAATGTGAATCGATACTCGGTAGTACCGACGCAAATCGGTATGTACCCTTAAAAGTACCGAGATCGGTACCCAACCCTAGGCACGACTGGTCTTCAATGAGCCCAAAAGAACCCATGTTACACCTCTCTTCATCTCATTGCACTGGCTACCAGTGGCAGCTCGCATCAAGTTCAAGACACTGATGCTTGCATACAGAACGACCACAGGCTCAGCACTACTTCCACTCACTATTACGAATCTACATCCCCACCAGAAGTCTGAGATCTGCTAGTGAGCGACGCCTTGTGGTGCCATCACAGAGAGGCTCAAAATCACTCTCCAGAACATTCTCGTTCACCATTCCTGGATGGTGGAATAATCTTCCCACCCCTATCCGGAATGCTGGATCCCTGTCAATCTTCAAGCAACAACTGAAGACTCATCTCTTTCGGCACTACTTGACTTCATCCTAAACTTGCAAAAAAAAAAAAACACCTTTCCCTTTATCTTTCTCTCCTTCCCTTGCTAGCTTGTACTTATTTGAACAATGACTGAGACTTGGTGTTACGAGCACTTCCTCTGTCTGATTGCCTCTTCAAGATGAATCGCTTTATGTACTCCCCAATTGTAAGTCGCTTTGGATAAAAGCGTCTGCCAAATGACTAAATCTAAATCTAAGGTATGCATGTAATACTGGCACGCATTGAGTTTTCACCTGTTATACGCTCATTTAAGCCATAACCGACTGTATTTATGTGAGATACTCTACAGACATGTGGACTGCTGTGTGTGTATTTGACCGCACGCTGTATGAGAACTGAAGAAGTGAAGCGTGTGCAAGAGAGAGCACTTATATAAGTGCTATCCCGCCTTCACTAACGTTAAGTTAGTTGACGACGTCTGGTCACTCAGTCCCTAACCCTTCAGGTGCTGAGGACATTGTTTCAGCTGCAGATTTAATGCTAGTGATGTGAGAAAGCAAACTGATGTTCATTAAGCCGACTGACGTGCCACAGAGCACCATTCATATAGTTTTACATTACATCATATCTGTCCCAAAATCATTGTTAATGTAAGACTTCATCCTGTTCTTCGTACGTCGCTAACTCAGTTAGCTGGATTTGATTGTTGACGATTTCGCTTGATCTTGGATCATTTGGATCATATGAGTTGTTGTCATAGCAACAGGTCCTTAAGCTTAAACCTGCTCGGGAGCAGCTTATTGATTAGATTGCTTCTTTTTAAGCAGAATTGATACTTAATATCTGCCCCAGCCACCGCTACTTTATTACAAGAGTACCCTGCTGGTCCAGGGACAATGATTTAAAAATAATAATCATTTAAAAATTAATTTGAAAATAATATGACAATGTTGTGTAGTCTATAATACTATAGACACAACTAGTTTTACTCACTGAAAGATTTATTAGTGATGAAATAATTACTTTATAACTGTATTGGAGTCTCACACGCATGTTATACAGTTAATCTGAGCTGTGCATTAATTTGAGTTATGACAGATATTATGGGATGTGAGCAGATGCAGATAACTAAGAAACTTTAATGCTGTCACGTAACAAATCTGCTTCAAAGATCAAATTAAATGAATTGCTAATTACAACATTGAAATAAAAATGTAAAGCCTGTACAAATACTAGAAGTCGTGAATATAAATATTTGGGAATCATGTAAAAAAATTACAAATAAATTAAAAACAGTGCTCATTTCATTTATCTATTTATATCTATATATTTAGTTTTGTTCGCTTGGCTGTTTCCTTATAAAGGTCCAGAAATTTGTTACGTTTTTTGTCAGGTGTCTTTTTTAATTATATGATGTCATTACGTTGCTGTCGTGCCGTCAGCCAATCACTGCTGATCGTGGTCTCGAGTATCGATACATCTGCCCTGAACACGAAAACACGCAGTAATCTTAGACAACTTAATCCAGATATTTTAATCTAATACGCAAATTCCTTTGAAGAACCAAATTAGCCAGAGATAAATTACCAGGATTAGATCTGTCATCTTTCAAATCATCTCAGATGTATTAAGCGAGGTACAAAGAATGGACTCCAGGGCTGAAAGATTGTGTATTGTGCATTTTTCAGGGAAACGTTTGTCTTTCTGTGGCTCTAATAAAATATGCCCCATAGCACCCTCATAAAAAATGAAATAAAATAAAAACATTTGACTCATTAAACACATGCATAAATACTGCAATGCAATAACCTGATTTGCAGTCGCACATAATGTCAGCATTTTATTTAAAAAATGGATCAGTTCCTTGTACCAAGTACTATTGGCCTGCCCCGACTAAAGATTATTCTAGTCAACTATTCGCACGTTTATATTAAATTGATAGTATAATAACCATTTAGGTTATTATTTATGCCTATTATTTAAGCATTTAGGCGTATTATTCCGCGCTCAAACGCACGCATAACGCTTGCCACAAAGCACCGGCTAAAGTAATGATTATGAATGCATCGGGGAAAAAGAAGACATTAATTATTTATTAATAAGCTAGTGCTTTCTCAGACTCAACATCTCCACAGTGGACGTGCCTTTAATAGAGAAATGCACCTATACGGACTACATAATCAGAAGATTTTTTTTGTTTGTTTTTTAATTGGTTTTCAAGCTTTCTACAGATTTATTTCTTATGTCTGTGAGCTGGTTCATTGTTGTGACGCGCTCCATTCACGGAGACTGCATGAGACGACAGAAAGCACATCCAAAAATGACGGGAGTATAAACACTTTCTGCAGGAAAAAATAAATAAATAAAAATAATTGCGTGCGCACCCCCATGCAGCGATAATACTCCCACATTCCTCAAACACTTCAAATGCACCTATATAGTGATTTTATTATTCATATAAAATAATAATAATAACAACCTGTTTTGGTCATATTTACTATTAATTGCCCAGCTCCCCCTGTCATTGATCTAGCACCCCCTCAGCACCTGCGTTCAACATTCTCTGTCGCCGCCCCTGTATGCATGCTATAGGTCAGCACGAACGTCTTTCACTGGCGAACGGTCTGTTGCTGGAGCAGATGTTCAGCCAGGCGGACAAGTTGAGAACCGTTTCACGGGGGATGCCAGGTGTTCAAAAAAAAGGATATTCGAAATTCGAATCTCAAAATTGAAAATCGAATACCAACCCACCGAACGAATAATCGAATATTCTGGTCCAGCCCTAGTTACTGCCCCGACGGGCTACCTTAAATACAGGGCAGGGAGTTTTCAAGGCCTTAAAAAGTTTTACATACGTTAAATGGTGTAAGAAAAGTCTTAATTGTAATTTCAAGAGGTTTTACGGTTGGGGGTGGAAAGGCAAGAATCGTGATATGGCTGGATTAAACTTCAAAAGGCAATTATGTCATTGAATAAATATGAGTCAAAACACGGCACGGATATCTTTATGTGAATGCATCTCTGAAGGGAACCGACTGTCTTCAGAAACATATCATTGGTATTTTCATTTAATCTTGCTTATAAAATGCCTGATGAAGCAGCGTTTAGGTGCTGCTTTGTTTACAGTCGTTACCGAGGGAACCGCTTTATTTCAGCCGCTCTTAAGCGCCACCTCGTGGCAGAGAATGAATTTGCATTTCCAAAAAGCCTATCTTATGTTTAGATCAATGTCCAATTGTGCATATCGACCCGTGTTATTACGCAGCAAACACACAGAGTTGTAAATGTGAAAGAAGTTAATGTGCCTTCTAAAAATCTAAACAATTTAGACAGTAATATTTGTTTTAATTAATATAATAATTCATATGTTTGACTTATCCCTTTTCATAAAAATGATTTAAAGGCTGAAATACCTTTTAAGATTTTTGTTTTTGTGAAAACCTGTATCTGAATTGTAAATCAGGTCATATTATGGCTTAATATGTTACCATAGATATTGTCCAACCCCGGTGTTCATTCGACTTGTGTAGCGCAGTCATAAATTGCTTTAAAGGGATAGTTCACTTTGAAATTAAAATGTGGTATCTATCAGCTTACCCCAAGGGCATCCAAGATGTAGGTGTCTTTTTTTCTTCAGTAGATCCAATTTTGATGTTTTTAGGTCAAACCGTTCTAGTCTGTCAGTCATATAATGGCAGGTATAGGTCACTGTCTCTATAAGAGGGAAAAAAAACATGCACAGAGAAATCCAAATTAAACAATTCCCCATCGTAACTACACATTGATGGCCTAAGACACGAAACGAGCGATTTGTGTGAGAAAACGAACAGTATTTATATCGTTTTTTACCTCTTGTACACAACCATGTCCAAGTGATCTGAGTGCCGCACACATCCGGTGTGTGACGTGTGCACGCGCGCGCTCTGGCTCACGCTGCATTCACACGGGGCGTCGGCGTCAACGCTTGACGGAGGGCTTGTCTGAAGCGTGGTGCTGACGCGCCGTCATAGTTACAACAACCAATCACATACTTCTCTGGTGTTGCATGAACGGGATTGGGTATTTGCATGAGGCGATCTGATTGGCTGACGCCTCCGTTGGCGCTTGAAAAGTTGCGTCAGCACCACGCTTCAGACGCTTCAGTGAGCCAGAGCGCGCGCACACACACGTCACACACCGGATGTGTGTGCGCACTCAGATCACTTGGACATGGATGTGTACAAGAGGTAAAAAACGATATAAATACTGTTGGTTTTCTCACACAAACCGCTCGTTTCGTGTCTTAGGCCATCAATGTGTAGTTACGATGGGGAATTGTTTAATTTGGATTTCTCTGTGCATCTTCTTTTTCCCTCTTATAGAGACAGTGACCTATACCTGCCATTATATGACTGACAGACTAGAACGGTTTGACCTAAAAACATCAAAATTGTATCTACTGAAGAAAAAAAGACACCTACATCTTGGATGCCCTTGGGGTAAGCTGATAGATACCACATTTTAATTTCAAAGTGAACTATCCCTTTAAGGGGGATCTTGCATAGCACCTCAGTTGTGGAATAACTTGCCTCTTTACTTGCGATCAGCCACTTCAGGTATTCAAATCATCAGTAAAGATATTTTTAAAAAGGCCTATGGGCTGGAGTAACTGCTGTATACAGTTTTATTGTGTGTATATTTAATGTGGTGTATTGCTTGTGTCATTTCTTTTTTTGTTTTATGGTTATTGGCTTAATTCTACGTTTCTGTGCAGCACTTATGTCGGCTCTGTCTTTTTAAATGTACTATATAAATAAATTAAACTGAAACTCGCTGTATTGAAAATGTTTTTGATTGACATTTATGGTCTTTTTTTATTTAGGCTAGTTCAATTAATTTTCAAGCTACCAAAATCTGAAGATACCTGTCCTGAATGGCTACCAGGGATTTAGAAATGATGCGAGCCCTGTTATCAGCTGTACATCTGAAAGCACTACTCTTTTAGCGTGGCATGACCGCGTGAGCAGCGGTGTTTGTGTGGACTTACGGGAGCTGGCGTAGATCTTGCTGCTGTCGGTGGTGAACGCTGCAGCGCACACGCTCCCGTTCATCTTCATGCTCCGGATCACCTCTCTGGTCTGAAAGAGACATGCCACACTTCACTCTCACAGCGGTGCACTAACACAAGCACTGCTCGCTGATTACAGAGACTACACATGAAGAGCACACTCACTAGGGTTGTGCTGATAGACAATATTGTGTGTCAGAGATATCACCTGTGGCTGATGCCTTCGACGATAGCAAGATGATTATAATTATTTTATTATTATCAGGCTAGTACCGTATTGACCCGAATATACATGTGAAAAAATACACGTGAAAACACAGTCGTCTTATATTCGGGGTCTAGACTTTGACGTGTCAATAACACACACACAACAATAGGTGGCGCCAAATATGCATAAAACCAGTGTGTTATGAAATATGTAATATACTGTATTTTGTAAAGATCACGAGTGAAAAGTCGTGAGTGTCATGTTAGTCTGATGTGACCTTAGTGATTTTAAAACATAAGACAGACCCAGATTTGAAGACTACAGTGAGATTTCACTTCTATTGTTAATACAGTGTTGGTAGCTGCTATGAGATGGATGGAGTAACTTACATAATTCAGATGAGCTACCTGTTATTTTTATGGTTTATCAAATTTTATATTTTTAAATGTCATTGTTGGTACATTTTACCAGTATTTACCATACTTTCAAAAAAATTAAAATAGGAAAAATATGCAATATGAAAATATATATAAAAAAAATAGTTTTCAAAAAGCCTTTTTCCAAAAGGTACATCTGGAAAAAGGGGGGTCGTCTTATAATCAGGGTCGTCTTATATTCGGGTCAATACGGTACTACTATCTACTTAACATTAGGGCTTATTTGTTCCATCATATTTCTTTTTCTGCGCTTTTACAGTGTAGCGCGTTTTAACCAATCACACGCGACTATGTTGAGTTTATGAATGCAGTGGCCAATCAGAGGCGTTCAGATGAGTCATCGCTGACTGAATTCTCTCATCATAAACTACAAAGTGCATCAGATGTGCGTGCGATGTTAGTATAAGAGATTTATTCATCATACGGTGTAGACAGCTTCTCTGATTATAACAGGAGTGTTTATAAAGTGCTACACTGAGCTTGTGATGATGGTCTTTGGTAACGTAATGGTCTTTGCTCGTTTTCTGTAGCTGAAATGCAAGTGTTCAATGTTTCTATTGAATTATGTTAAATTTAAATTCAGTCATATTAAAAACATCATGCTGCTTTTAGCCTTACACTGGAGTTGGTTCACTTCCCAGCAATGAAACCAAGTAAATAAATAATTAAATTAGCAGGATAATATCGTGTATCGGTGATCTCACAGGCTGACGATATGACAATTGAGCATATCGCATATTAAATGAGCATATAAAAAATATTTTTATTTGCTTCGAAGACAAACAATGGTCTTGAGGAAGTCTTTAACACCAGATAAATAACTCTTAAAGGGACAGTTCACCCAAAAATGAAAATTCTGTCATTTACTCATCCTCAAGTAGATCCAAACCTGTATGAATGTGTTTGTTCTGAACACAAAGGAAGAAAAATACTGCTGTTTCCCTCATTCTTCAGAATATCTTCCTTTGTGTTCAGAACAAACACATTCATACAGGTTTGGATCTACTTGAGGCTGAGTAAATGACAATTTTAATTTTGGGTGTACTGTCTCTTTAAGAGTTAAAACAGCACGGCTGCAGCTGGACTGTTTATCTTCAGGAAATATGTCTACAGATATATCACGAGCAGATGTAATGGGATCATCGCACCTTTGTGGTCATGAGATGGAGATATCCTGAGGATCCCGAGAGGAGAAGATACTTCCCATCCGGAGAAACCTGGAAGTCTGACACCTTCTGCTCATTCAGACCTAACAGAAACATTAAAACATTACATTCTAGCACAAGTTCAGTGTAAATGAGCTTAATCACTTCCATCAACATACTGTAATTATCGTTATACTATAATTCGATAACGATAATTATCGCGATATAATTTCGATTTGATATGAGTTCGATATATGTTCGATATAATGTTTACTTTTCCAAACCTTTCAGTAGATTTGTGGACTATATTTAGCATAAATGGTTAATGGAGCATTATTTTCAGCTTTATATTTGGTATATAGTACAGTCATCTGTAAATATTAAAATTTTCTTTTTTTTTTTTTCATTTATTTTCTCGAAGTTACGACCTACAGAGTCCCTAAAATAAAATAAACAAATGATAATAAAAAATACAGACATTTATATGCACACAAGAAACTTTTTGTGCCCTCGAGAAACTATTCACATGCGCATAGGAATTCCTTTGCATGCTTATGCATTAAAATTTCTAGTTTTATATAATCTATTTCCTTTGTGCATCACTGTGAATAAAACGAGAGCATGGATGCACATGAAGTAACAGATATACTTGCTCAATTTGGCTTTTCTTATTGTATTACCTCTACACTGTAAAAAATCATAAGTTGAGAAAACTTAGTTTAAAACCTCCTGAGACCCAGCTGTGGAGCTGTCTCTGTAGTGGACAGTATATGTTAGTGTATTTCTCTGAGACGTCACATGTCACAGATGTAAATCTGGATGTACAGTACAGAGCACATTCAGGGCTTTATAGAGATATTACATTATTGGATGTTTCATCATGAACACACCCTCTACTAGGTCTTTAAAGATGGATCAATTTAATTTAGTGAATAATTTTACATCCTTATGGAAATATGATTTTATTTTGTAATTGTCATTTTAATCAAATTGTTTGTCATAAAGCAACATCTCAGGAAAATGTTATGGGTTTTCAAATTCAGGACACAATTTCATACATGTTCAGGACTAAAAGCATGTTTATTATGCATTTTGGGAGACATAATTGAATAGGAAAATAAATCATTTATTAATGGTCTTATGAAATATTAGATATTATTCTAATCACTGGTGGTGGTTGAGGAGTGACCCCCCACATGATTGTAAAGCGCTTTGGGTGTATGGCAATACACTATAAAGCTCTATATAAATGCATCATTCATTCATTCATTCATTATTATGAATATCTGGCTATTTATTACTCCCATTATGACAATTCTGTTTTCAACATGCGTCAACACATTAATATGCAAATTAGATACAGTGTGTTTAATGGGAAAACCAGTTTATGGAAATTTTTACACATATATTGCATAAAACAAAACGGTATATCAAATCATTTTGTTATATATTTTATAACATAGTTGAGAATCATCCTTAAACAAAGTTTAGTATAAAAAAATCCTAAAAATTGATTGGCGATTTAAAACAAATCCCATTGTTTTTGCCTTTTTTATGTCTATTCATGCATTTTATTTTTAGAAAGACTCAGTCCTAGTGTCCTCTAGAATAAAATATGAATATTTTTCAAAAATATTAATTCATTTTTTTTTTTATTGTCTAAATGTAATGACATGAAAAAATACTAAATTCACAAAACTTTTTTTTTGGGGGGGGGGGGGGGGGGGGTCTCAGGAGGTTAAGGCAACCAGCTTCAGCAGATTTTTGAGTTTGCTCATCTATTTGTTGTATAAACTGAATACAAGAAGTTGAGAAAACTCAAAAATCTGCTGAAGCTGGTTGCTTTAAACTAAGTTTGCTCAACTTTTGATTTTTTACAGTGTAATATCAAGACATAATGTCTAATTTAACATCCTCTGTGGCGGTACAGAAACCATGAAATGAGCTGATGACAAAATTTGCCAAGTTCAAGGGTCTATATAAAAAAGACTTTGGCTTTCATTAGGGCAGTATGCTATATTTCAAGGCCTTAGGTGTCTTTAACATACTGTGTGGCTGCCAAGAAAACACACTGGGCTGATGTTACTAATGATAGTTTTCACATGATAGTTTTATAGGAGTGCCCCCTGGAGGACAAAACAAGCTTTGCTACACTGACCGACAGCTATTTATACACAGATTGCACCAAGTAATAATGTAGTAAAACGCAGATATTAAAAGGCGAGATTCAGTGGACACCTTATTGATGATGTATATTTTGTACAGGCAAGAATATAAACACAATGTGCAAAGCTTCACATTAAATGCTTCCCATAGAAAACACTGAGCCGTTCATATTCTGTCCTCATCATGTAAACTATGCATCATTAATATGGTGATTACTGAATAATATTATTGTTTTAAATATATTAAGGCACTTTAAGTGTTTTTACAATGTTTTGGTCGCACTGTTTATGATTGAAATATTGCCGCGGGTGCTTAATATGGATCGCAAATGGCCAAAACTTGCATTTTGTTCAGAAATGCATTTGTTTTATTCTTTTGAGACGTGATCTAAATATTTGCGGCTGTGAAACATGAAAAATTGACACGTTTGTGCAGTTTGTTTTGCTCTCCAGGTCTTCGAGACGGTCACGTGACTGAAAACTATCAACAGGTGTGCATTGTCCTATATGCTAAGTTTAATGGTTTCTCATGCGCACATAAAAGTCTGTATTTTTTATTTTGCTAATGTCCTTGAGGCTATGTAATACGGTGCTAAGAATATTGTGAGAAGAAACCCAAAATGCTTATAACCTGCATTTTGCATAATCAAAATGTGCATATTTGACAATCACTAAAGAATCACTTAACAGCTGCCATGAAATCTCACTTGTATAATGAAGTTATTTTCATTAAGTTATTAATTTTCTATAAAAAAAAAACTAAATTGGGGGGGGGGGTTATTTTTTATTAAATGTAAATAAAAATTACATTTATTTTTAATTTAAAATGTAAATTAAATTACATTTAATTTACATTTTAAATGTAAACAGCGCTGTGAGATCCAGTGTGAAGCGCTTGCATTCAGGATTTAAACTAGTTTAGAGACAAACAGGAGAAAACCTGTGTAACGAGACAGTCGAAGGCTTTTCAGTCTACACGTCGCCATCATTTACCATGGATTTACTGTAGTAACACTCACTGCACCATGGTATTGTGGCAGAAATGTGGGATATTCACACTGAATTTTATTACAGGAGTAATGGTGTATAATTATAATGTATGTATTTGTGATTAAGCGCATGTGTGCATTTATACTGAATGTTTTTAGACTGTTTTTCATACAAATAGGCTCCTAAAAACCATAGTTATATTTTTACCATGGTATTGATGTGCTATGTGTGGTTTTAACATGATTTAAATGTATGCTACTATGGGAGACCAATGCTTAAAAAAAATTAAAATAAAAAACTTGGTCAGAATAAATATAATCATATAAAACTGAGGTTGCTACAATTTTTAACAGATGTTACTTATTTTGATAATGAACAAATGTACCTCTGCATCCAAACTCAAGCTACTATCAAATGTGCATTTCTAAGAGACAAAAAAGTGATTATTATTATTTATTATTATTAATATTATCAGGCAACCCGAACCTGTTTCTTGATTTGAAACGATATCACGCATTAGATCATGCAGCAACTAAAAAATTAATTTTTCTAGTTAGATATTTATTTTAAGGAAAATTAATGGTCTGGTTTCTACAACTTTCACTTTGGAGCAAAAATCTGTCTTTAAACTTGAAAGAAATAAAGATTTGACATTTATCGTGATAATTATCGATATCGACTGATATGAAAAAAATTATCGTGATCATTTTTTTGGCCATATCGCCCAGCCCTATGTATAATACCTGGTCTCATGGCATAAACGTACCTGGGGGCACTTTTTAGCGAGACTGCACATTTAGCCGTAGTTTCAAAGAGAAATGTCCACTGAGTGGCGCTAAAACACGGGTTCAATATGTAAACCCTGGCACGTTTTTATTACGTTGATATAGGTACGTATTGCGGCGGTTCAGAACTCAAATATCCGGCGACCGTCGCTAAAAATTAATGTGTTGGAAATATGCCCTACACTAGAGGGCTGCATTGGGTTTGGGCTCCCGCGGGACCTAACGCTAATCTCGCGGGAGCGGGCGGTTTCACCTTTGCTGCGGGCGGTCAGAAAATTTAGCAGGAGACCCGCGGGGAACGGTGGGATTTGGCGTGTAATAGAAATGGAGTCAACGCACGAAGTTGAGAAGGAAATTAAAGCGGCTGCTTAGTTTTCACTGTATGTACTGATAGATTAATGCTTAAAGCTATACCGTTATTCAGATTAAGAGCTGTGGGGGATTTTCTCTCACATTTTGTTCTTTGATTAACATTGATGAAGTGCCAGTCTGTCACTTTAAGACAATTTGACACACATCGGATTTTCTCCCAACTGTTCCGGGCCACTTAAGACATAAACGGTGTTTAAGTGAATACTCTCGTAGCCGATCATTTTGACATATTTTGTGTGTATTTGATCGTTTGGACGCCCGAAGCTCAAAGTGTAATTTGCCTGTCCGTTTTGGAGCGCGCTCCTCCGCTGCGCAGGCACACACACACACACACACACACACACACACACGTTTGTTTTGCTATACTTGTGGGGACTTCCATAGGCATAATGGTTTTTGTACTGTACAGACCGTATATTCTATTGCCCTACACCAACCCTACACCTAAACTTAGCCCTCACAGGAGACTTTTTGCATTTTAAGATAAAATTCATTTAGTATTTTTAATAATTTATTTCCCTTGTGAGGACCGGCCAAATGTCCTCACAAAGTCAAAAATCTCAGGCTTTACTATCCTTGTGGAGACATCTGGTCCACACACACACACACACACACACACACACACACTTCAGCCTGGGGAACAGCGTCAGATTGTACTTTCAACGTTTTATTATCAAACATGTCCCGCAATTTAGCAACAGTAAAGACAGCATTTTACAACAATCACCGATTGAGCTGATGACGTTAAGTGTTGGTTAGGGAGGAACGAATGCGCACCGCTGTGAAGGGATGGAAGTTGTGCTAGAAGAAACGCGGCTATAATCCTTAGAAGCCAAAATCGAAAGCTTAATATAACAGCCACAGGCATAAAGCGTAAGCAGATGTTTGAATAGTTATTTCTCTCATCATAATTAAACAGGGCATTCGCGCGTGCTGAAGCTCCTCCGCGTGAGTGTGATCTCGCTTCTGAATTACGAATAGCAAAAATGCATAATGGACAAATGTTTGAATATTATTGCACATTAAAACAGCTGGCAACTCTGGTGAGAGAGAATTTGCAAGATAATGTGTATATATAGTAACAATAAATGTATGTGTGTTTCCTTAATTTCTCCAGTACCGACAGCAGAACCGATAACGTCAGAGCTCATCGATACTCCGGTCTTTCATAATTTAGCCCCGAGACCGATTTAATACAGAGTTTCGGTACCCATCCCTAGTTGTGTATTTAAATTTTACTGGTTATCAGATGAAGACAAAACATTGATTTAATTTATATTTTAATTAATGAAAATTAAACATTAAAATGTGTCAAATAAATGGGATTTACTATTAAAATTTCTTAAAAAAATAAAGTATTATTTTTCAACAGTAGTAGTAGTATTACATTCATTCTACTAAATAATAGTAATATAGCTATTTCTTTAATAAGTTAAACAGGACTTTTATTTTGACGGGTTGCCGAGTAAAGTTCTGTGTGTATATGATATGACTAGTTTTACTCAAATGAAATGGTAAAATGCTGGTTTTGATCAGTTTTGGAGATATTGTTGATGTATTTATGTCTTCATTGAGACGTCAGACGCTGAAATCACGCGCTCTGTGTATGTAGTAAACAAAACCCTGCTCCATTCACACAGAGACACATGCAGGATTCAGATTTACATCAGATACTAGTCCATATCACCATTTGATTTAAGTGACCTACTTTTGATTAATGCATCCAAACTTTGACAAACTCCGTGACATTAAACTATAAATTCAGTTTTTATGACTGGATTCCGCGTTTTCTGCATCACGGACATCATACGTCCCAGGTACGTATATGCCATGAGACCAGGTAGGTATAACACATCATTCAACACAAAGATCTCACCTCGCACACTAGTCACCGGGACAACTTTGCCCTCCATCATGTCATAGATGTAGAAAAGTTTGTTCCTCAGTCCAGTGGCCACTATATGCTCCCCATCGGCGCTAAACGAAGCCTTGCTCACTGGAAAATTCTCCAGATGGATAGTCTGGATCTTTGGGTTGCTCTTGCCATCCACCTGTTGAGAAGGAACTTCAAGGTTATTTTATTAGATGCATGATATTATCGGAATCATCCGATAATGGCTTTAAAGGAACACTCCACTTTTTTTAGAAATAGGCTCATTTTACACCTCCCCAAGAGTTAAACAGTTGAGTTTTACCGTGTTTGAATCCATTCAGACGATGTCTGGCGGTAGCACTTTTAGCTTAGCATAGATCATTGAATCTGATTAGACCGTTAGCATCGCGCTCAAAAATGACCAGTTTCCATGAGTGCAGCAGGCATAGTGATATTACGCAGCACCTGAAAGTAGTCCCCGGCTATATCAAAACTAGTTACCTAGCTGGGGACTACTTTCAGGTGCTGTGTAATCAGTGATGGGAATAACGGCGTTATAAATAAACGGCGTTACTAACAGCGTTATTGTTTTCAGTAACGAGTAATCAAACGAATTACGGTTTCCCCCGTTACAACGCCGTTACCGTTACTGACAACAAAATGCGGCGTTACTATAATTTATTATAATGTTATTAGAATTCTATTTTTCAGTTCATCTGAATGGATGAGCAGTGTAGCTGTATTTGACGTACCGTAAACTCTAGTGTGAAGCGCACGGCTCACACACACACACACACACACTCACTCACTCTCACACGCGCAAACGCGCACACACACACTCATTCTCGCACACGCACTCACACGCACACGCACTCACACTCTCACATGCGCACACTCTCGCGCGCGCACTCTCACACGCGCACACGCTCACACTCTCGCACGCGCACTCTCTCGCACGCGCACACTCTCGCACGCGCACACTCACACGCTCTCACGCGCACACACTCGCGCACACGCGCGCACGCTCTCACGCGCACACTCTCACACAGCGAGAGAGTCTTTCATAACATGCAGAATTGACGCGCATGTAAATTATATTCTTTGTTGTGTTTTCGTGTCAAAATAACGGAGTTTCTTTGGAATTCTTCAGCTTTTAAGAACTGCCGGGTTCTTCTGTAGTGGGCGGAGCTAATGCGCAAACCACAATCTCATTGGCCGGCGCTCACCTATTATCATCCCTGTTTTGATTTCAGCGAATCAATTCGAGCGAACCCATACAACGTGATTAATAATCATGAACCCAGCAGCTCAATAATCCTTAGTGCGTTTTATATTGTTATTAGTGGTATAATTCATAGTAGTTTTGTTATCTTATCAATTCTTCCCCCCTTTTTTTATAGAAACACTAAATGATAAACAATATCTTAAGCACCAGTCCTAAGTTCAGTCAACATGACAAATATGAATTCATACTTGGTTATTCTAATTACTAAAGTTCTATCATCATATAATGCTAAATTATCATAATATCATATTATAATCCTTGACTGACTGATGCTAAGTGTCAGTAGATAAATAGTGTTGATTAATGTACAATGTTTTATAATAATAATTTATTCTATTTAGTGTTCACTTCATTCATTTAACATATTTAATATTGGGGCATCCAAGTTATTTGACATTCTTAAAATAATATTTTAAGGTCACCACTACATATTTCTGAAAAATTGTCATTATAAAATAACTTCATTATTGTTTATTTAATTCTAACAAATACATTTTCGTTAAAAACTAACCAAAATTAAAAAATTATGTTTTATTATTTGACCTCACATCAAGCATTGAATACTTTGTTGTTTATTTGGTTCTGACGTTCATTTGCAGCGTGGACCATTACGACACTGCCTCAGCAATTCATACACGTTTAATATTTATAATAAAACAGCATAAGCATCTGCATGACAGCGTGTTTCATGAATCTGTACGGTTATGAATGCTTATTTGTCAGTAATTAGTCATCACCGTTCAGTGTGCACGATACGATTCGTGTTTGTTCAGTACGACTTTGAGGGTGAATAACAAATTATGATTTTCAGATATGATGATTATAATACATAAACAATCATGGGAACTTCAGATGTATATTGTCTGTGTGAGTAAAGCACATTGGTGCACAGTGTCTGTGACGGATTGCTGAGGACCCAGGTTAAAAAAATAATCCATAATGTACTTAAAATGCTCTATTTTCACGCACTAATATTGTACTTAATATACTAAAAATTATTCTTTAAGTGTACTCTACTGTGTTATTTTGGGACATGATGGATATGAGCTAAAATGCACTTTTAACATACTATCTCTGTATTTAAAAAATGTATTTAGTCAGCATATTTCATACACAAGTGCTGACTAAATACATTTTTTAAATACAGAGAGTTTTAGTTCATATCCATCATGTCCCAAAATAGCACAGCTGACTGCATGACAGCGTCTGATTACAGTCGTCTCATATAACACACTGCGTAGGGATCAGTGATGGAGTGAGTGCTTTGAGACGCAGCCTCGGTCGAATCCCTGAGCGGCTGGACCGTGAGGTTATGAGCGGTGCTTTACCTGAAAGAGTGATACGGAGTGATCCAGGCCTGCGGTCATCACGATCTGAGCAGACGGGTGAAACTGGACCGAGGTCAGCTGATCCTCGCCGGGACACTCGCTGTTCACATTCACACACTTCTTCATCTGCCAGACAAACATCACACTATTACTACTGATATTAATACTCACATTATTTGTTACTACTGCTGGCAAACCTCAAAGCTGCTCTTTTTTGATGATATATGTGTCTCTGGAGCACAAAAGCAGTCATAAGTAACACAGGTATATTTGTAGCAATAACCAACAATACATTGTATGGGTCAAAATTATACATTTTTCATTTATACCAAAAATCATTAGGATATTAAGATCATGTTCCATGAAGATAGTGTAAATTTCCTACCGTAAATATCAAAACTTAATTTCTGATTAGTAATATGCATTGCTAAGAACTTCATTTGAACAACTTTAAAGGTGATTTTCTCAATATTTTGATTTTTTTGCACCCTCAGCCAAATATTGTTCTATCATAACAAACCATACATCAATGGAAAGATTATTTAATCAGCTTTCATGCATGTAAACTGAATAAATTTAGGCAGCGGCTATTTGCACTAATAGCTATAGATTATATTTACACTGTTAAAATAGCAAGATTTTCTGCTATTTATTGCAAATAGTGGCAATTATCTGCACCTCAGTATTGTAGTACATTATAAAACAGTACGCAATAATAACATATTGAGTGTAAAATGTCATTTTAATTCAAATTATTAAACGGATGCCACCTTATTGGTACAATAAAGCCCTCCCTACACCTACCCGATACTTTATTTTCAACTTTTTTGGTTATTTCCTTCATTTTTGTTTAAAATAAATGCTTTTCTGATGTGATTTGAAATTAAAAAAAAAAAAAAAAATATATATATATATATATATATATATATATATATATATATATATATATATATATATATATATATATATATATATATATATATATATATATATTTCGAACCCGATTCGAACCCGGGTCGATCGCGTCAAAATGAATACGACATACATTTACCATCTGCGCCACGACAGCTAACGGTCTTTTGTAATGTTGACTCGCCCAATCACACGTTAGTGGGCGGAGTTAGTGTAAATAGACACTCCGATAAATAGTATTTCATGTATGAATATCCATTTAAAAAACTGACCCTTATGACTGGTTTTGTGGTCCAGGATCACATACTCTATATTTTTATAAGCTGTTGCTCTCACACTTGAAACAATAAAAGCATGTTTTCTATGCAGGTCACATGTTGAGCAGCACACCTTAATAATTCCCTTGGGAAGGCTGTCGGACGAGCCGATGAAGTTACCCGTCCTTCTCAACAGATCTTCATCATCATCCTCACTCTCAGGCTCTGCTGGGAAGAAACGTATAAACAGTTATGATGACTTATGATAACACTCAAGCATAAACAGACAGCATTACTGCAGCTTAAATTAAAGTGATAGTTCACTTTGAAATTAAAATGTGGTATCTATCAGCTTACCCCAAGGGCATCCAAGATGTAGGTGTCTTTTTTTCTTCAGTAGATCCAATTTTGATGTTTTTAGGTCAAACCGTTCTAGTCTGTCAGTCATATAATGGCAGGTATAGGTCACTGTCTCTATAAGAGGGAAAAAGAACATGCACAGAGAAATCCAAATTAAACAATTCCCCATCGTAACTACACATTGATGGCCTAAGACACGAAACGAGCGCTTTGTGTGAGAAAACCAACAGTATTTATATCGTTTTTTACCTCTCGTACACAACCATGTCCAAGTGATCTGAGTGTACACACACATCCGGTGTGTGACGTGTGTGCGCGCGCGCTCTGGCAATGAGTGACGTATACGCGCGAGAGATCACTTCCGGCGCTTGCGCAGACTAACGCCCCATTCACACGGGGCGTCGGCGTCAACGCCTCTCGTTGACTTTGAATGGCGTGACGTCAAGCGTTGCCGAACTGAATTGTGGGTACGTCGCGTCGCTTCACTGGCGCTGCTCGTGGCAGAAGTTGAAAACTTTTCACCTTTTCAAGCGCCAACGGAGGCGTCAGCCAATCAGATCGTCCTCATGCAAATACCCAATCCCGTTCATGCAACACCAGAGAAGTATGTGATTGGTTGTTGTAACTATGACGGCGCGTCAGCACCACGCTTCAGACACGCCCTCCGTCAAGCGTTGACGCCGACGCCCCGTGTGAATGCAGCGTGAGCCAGAGCGCGCGCACACACACACACGTCACACACCGGATGTGTGCGCACTCAGATCACTTGGACATGGTTGTGTACAAGAGGTAAAAAACGATATAAATACTGTTCGTTTTCTCACACAAACCGCTCGTTTCGTGTCTTAGGCCATCAATGTGTAGTTACGATGGGGAATTGTTTAATTTGGATTTCTCTGTGCATGTTCTTTTTCCCTCTTATAGAGACAGTGACCTATACCTGCCATTATATGACTGACAGACTAGAACGGTATGACCTAAAAACATCAAAATTGGATCTACTGAAGAAAAAAAGACACCTACATCTTGGATGCCCTTGGGGTAAGCTGATAGATACCACATTTTAATTTCAAAGTGAACTATCCCTTTAACACAGACATCCCTCAACACACAAACTCATGCAGTAGTTACCTTTCTTCTGGCTCTTCTTGTCTGTGGCTTCTGCCCAGCTGGGTGTGCCGCCCATGGCTTTCTGAAACCTGCCACACAAACCAGGCTCACAAGTGTGCTGTTGTTTGTTCAAACAAATCATTTTATTTCACTATAACTTACTGTTCCTTTAGACGCAGCTGTAGCCTCTGCTTCGTCATTTTATTCTCTGCTTCACTCTTTTTAAAGTCTCTGCGAAACCGATGCGTCATGTCAATCCTTAAAAAAACAGAACAAATAAAATACGTGGCACACAATATATGCGATATTGAAAAAAAATGATATATCGATATTTTTTGGGATTATTTCGATAACGATAATCAGACGATATTTTGCCGAGTGTGTTATCGTGCTGATATCTGTCTACCGTAGACAGCTGCAGTTTCTGATATCCTTCATATTATGTGTTTTCAGTTCACATTAATGATAGAAATTAATATTTTCATATAAGTTTAAATTGATTTTTACCTTTAATGGGTAATTTTACCTTTAATAAAGCATTTTTTTCTAAAAGTGTGCATCTTTTGAGTCAAATTGTTACATTTAATCAGTCAAGATTATAATAATAAGACATTTAGGCTGTTACCAAACAAATTAAACCAGTATCAACACAATTAATCTGTGCAGAAGTTGCATCTGAATGTGTTTAGATGTATTTACACACTGTTTAATGCAGATCTGAGTGCTTTAACCTGCAGTTACTAATGCATAATGTTTTGATATTTTAAACATAAAATATTGAATACTGATATTTGAAATTATTTTAAACATGAAAAGGTACTTTAAATATGAAATTAAAGCCGCCAGCAGGTGGCAGCAAGTCACTGTTAATAAGTGAGTCATTGCGACTGAACCGAATCATTGTGACTGAACCGAATCATTGTGACTGAACCGATTCATTGTGACTGAACCGATTCATTGTGACTGAACCGAGTCATTGCGAGTGAACCGAATCATTTAAACGATTGATTCATTCAGGAACGAATCACTGTCATGTTGCTCAGAGACACAAAACAGTGCTGTAGCTGTGTTTGGATTATTTTATGTCTGCGAAATAGAGCAAAAACAGGCAATATGGTGTCTAAAACGCAAGTCTCTTCATATTAACTTAGTTTTTTGAACTGTTGTATAAAATCAATATCAGATTTGTAATCATGCCTATTTTTGAAGAAATAAACGGCACTCTTCGTGTGATTTTAACTATATGAAATGATATATATACACATTTTCTGCCCCATATCTTTAATTTTGTGATCATTCTCAATGCATTTTAATAGACTGAATCATGCAGTGAAAGAACACACACTAGACTAGACTTCATCACGTAAGTTAATGTATGCATGCACTCCGTAGGTGTTTTGTTTGGTTTTTGCAAAATACTCGCACATCGTTAAAACAACAATTATGATATTATCGCAGACGATATATATCGCACAGCCCTACTGCCAGGAAGGCTGAGGTTATCTAAATGCATGGTGCACACGAGCGGATGGAGCGGTGCTGTAGTGTGCCTCACTCTTCCTCCTGCTCATCCTCCTCATCCTCCCACGCTACGCTCCGGACCGCCGGCTGCGTCCCACTCTCTGGGTCCTCCGAGCACACGCTGCAGGCGTCTTCATCCTCCAGGAACACACTGCTGTCCTGCTCTCACACACACACACACACACGCTTCAGAACACTTGAACAGAGTGCACTCACTAGGGGTCATCACAGCTTTAGTTTAGGGAGCGATGCTCACGGTTCACTCGATCAGCTCAAACTAATAACAGACTTCAACACATTCATAACCTACTCTTTCTGACTCAGATTGGATTTATTTAAAAAGGTTGAGAAAGTTTATGGATTTGGCATAAAAGATGACATACATTTAATGAGGTTAGGAAAAAATGTAGTGCCGTCAAACGATTAATCGCATCCAAAATAAACATTTTTGTTTGTGTGTATATGTGTGTGCTGTGTATATTTATTATGTATGCATGCATCTATACATTTCAGAAAAACATGTTCATTTTATATATAAATATATTTATATATAATATAAATTTTATGAATTGAATATAAACATGTAAATATTTTCAACATATATACTGTATGTGTGCATTTATATTCATATACATACATATATATTCCAGATTTTCAAATATTGTCCGATCATAACAAACCATACATCAATGGAAAGATGATTTATTCAGCTGGTTTTGTGCTCCAGGGTCACAAACATGCCCCTAAATGTTTTAAATTATGACCACAACTGCTGCTAAATAGAAAAGCAAGCCTAGCGCCCTGAACTAACATCAGTTGTTTACTAGCATGTGTATTACTAACATATTGGCTGTGTATTAGTACTTATGAAGCACATATTAATGCCTTATTCCGCATGATCATATTTTAGATCCCTAAACTTAGCAAATACCTTCCTAACTATTAATAAGCAGCAAATTAGTAATTTACCAAGGCAAGAGTCAGTTAACGTTAAGTGAGAAACTCAAGTTACATAAACATAATATGTAGTTATATATACGTTAGAATCATTATTATACATTTTTTATTTAATTTTTTTATTTTTAAAATGTACATAGGTAGTATTTATAATGTTTTAGCTTTTAGTTTTGAATCCGTTTTTAGTTGTTTTAATACTACAATTGATTACTTCTGTTGTCCTCATTTGGAGCGTCTGCTAAATGACTAAATAATAATAATAATAATAATAATAATAATAATAAAGTGTGAGCGTTTAAACGCGTCCTCGCCGAAGCAGACGAGCACGAGGTTATTTTCTAACTGCTCGCACGTGAGTTATAACTATTATTATTATTATATAATAATCTTAGTGAGGATAAGAGACGCGAGCCGCACCGTGAGACGCTCCTCCGCGCCGAATACCAGCTCCTCCAGCAGCCGCACTGACGCGTCCTCCCCGCGGAGCGTCGCGCACAGAGCCGCGTGCTGCTGCTGCTGCTGACCGCGCTCCTCCTCCGCCGCGCTCCGCTCCGGATCCTCGCTCCGCGGCCTCTTCGCCGCCTTCCTCTGCTGTCTGACGGCGGGCGAAGCCATTGTGAGCCGCTGCTTTATCTGTGAATCCCGCAGATCTAAACTACAGCACGAGTTCCTTCCGAAACACGTGAGCGCAGCGTCTTCCTCTTCTCTGGTGGCGACTGGAGAACCGGCTCATGGCGCGTTTGCGCCTCCTACCGAGGAGGAGTGTAAAGTCCTTGCCGCTCCTTTCAGTTCATCTTGAATTATTTAGCAAATTCGTAATAATCTTCTAAGGCAGTGGTTCTCAATTTTTTTTTTATTACTTCAATGCACTCTGTGCAAGAAATGAGCACATGTTTAAGATTGAGATTTTTGTAATGGTAATTGATCAATGTTTATATGTATGTAAATAAAAGCCTATGTTAAAATCCCTCTGTGCAAGAAAAGATACTTTGCAAAAATGTCACTGGCTGCTATTCTTTACAACTCAAAAGTATGTGAAGCTCAATTTTTTTAGTTTTTTTATGTCCCCACCACACACACTTTTTTGTTTATTTAAAAAAAAAAAAAAATTTTTCAACGATAATCTGTCAAAGGTCTTAGACCAAACATAAGTCTGTGCTCCAAAGCTTCTATTTTTTTTCCCTCTAAGTAACTTCTTCTTTAATTATACACAAGGGTTAAATTAGTGCAGTCAATAAGTCTGTGGATGCCATACTTATGTCCAGTTCCTAATTTTTTTCTGAACTCTTCCTCAGATGTGTGGCTTGACACAAACCTGTTTCTGATCTCTACAGACATTTCTTTCGACCCCAGGGCTTGGTGTTTGCTCTGATATGCATTATCAGCTGTTGGACCTTTTATTAAGACGTGTGCCTTTCCAAATTGAATTTGCCACAGGTTACCTTCACTCAAAATCTAGTAACACCTACAAGCAATATGAATGCTCCTGAGCTAAACTCCAACTGTCCCAGATAAGGGTATGATTACTTATGCAATGGAATCATTTAAGTTTTTATTTTTAATAAATTTGCAAAGATGTTAAAAACCTGTTTTATGTGTATGGAGTGTAGATTGATGTGGAAAAAAAGTAACTTAAAGCAGTTTAACATAAGGCAGCAACATTACAAAACATGAAAACAATTAAGGGGTATGAATACTTTTGCAAGGCACTGTATATTATGTGTAAGTGTGTGTGTGTGTGTCGCAGTGCTGGATTTACCTCGTATCGTGACATAGGCAAAACTCATTTTTGGGCCCCCCTCCCCTATTAATTTTATATATATATATTACCACCTCAGCAAACAAAAATATTTCGTAATCAGGAAACCGTTACAGCAATAAGCGATGTTCAGTTAATAAAGATCGAATGTAGTTCTTTCTTTGAGAACAGAGAACCGTTCCATTAATAGGCTCCGGCGTCTTGGCCATATTACCACTTCAGGAGTGCATTATTTCTCTAATAGGCCTAATTTTAACGGCCTGGAGTCACAACCACCTCAAGACATTGTTCAGATGATTTATTTCTGTCATGTTTCAGACCTAAAATCTGTGTTGAAGTAATGTCTTACGTTCCTCATCCCAAACCTTCCGTTGCAAATTCCAGAACATCATTTTAGAGCTAATAACAGAGACTTGCGCTATTGATGTGCAGACTAATGCAGTTATTAGAGAGAGAGAGAGATAGATTGAGTGCTGTATATACCTACGTCTGTGCGTCTCTCAGCTGTGTTCAGCAGCGTCTACTAATAGCGAATCTTTAAGTTGAACTGCTTCAAGAACTTCGCTAAGAAATGTCATGTGGCTTTTCAGCTGCGAAACTATTTTATTGATCAATTTGCAGAGCAGCGCTGACAGGTTTCTACTCCGCGTGTGTGCATCTAAGAATGAGAACGGGAGAAAGAAAGCGCAATTTCCATACATAAAAAGGTGGAAAACATGGAAATAGTGTGATTTTTACCCTATTGTTATATTTGTCTTCTGGGTTTTTTGTTCTTTACTGTTGTAGATAGCCCGTACTTTAAAACAATATTATAAATCTCTCTTCATTGTGTTTGGACCCCCTCTGGATGAGCGATCATAGGCACGTGGCTAGAATGCCTGTGCATAAATCCAGCCCTGTGTGTGTGTGTGTGTGTGTGCCTCTCTGTGTCTCTCTCTGTGTGTGTGTTTCTCTCTCTCTCTCTGTGTGTGTGTCTCTCTCTCTCTCTCTGTGTGTGTGTGTGTGTGTGTGTGTGTGCCTCTCTGTGTCTCTCTCTGTGTGTGTGTTTCTCTCTCTCTCTCTGTGTGTGTGTGTGTCTCTCTCTCTCTCTCTGTGTGTGTGTGTGGTGTGTGTGTGTGTGTGCCTCTCTGTGTCTCTCTCTGTGTGTGTGTTTCTCTCTCTCTCTCTCTGTGTGTGTCTCTCTCTCTCTCTGTGTGTGTGTGTGCCTCTCTGTGTCTCTCTCTGTGTGTGTGTGTCTCTCAATTCAATTTTCAATTTAAGTGTGCTTTATTGGCATGACAAAAACTATACATTTGTATTGCCAAAGCAATTGCAGCTGGGCTGCTCACAAATAGTGCATATATGTATTAACAGAAAGAAAAAGAATAATAATTGTAATAATAATAATATATAAAAGTATTAAGCAAGTAGTGCAGAATGAATTACTAATGTATGCAAGTATATAAACTAGAAAAAAATAAAAATAAGGGATTAGATTTACAGAAGCAAAATGTACATGTAAGTAATATAACAGAGTAATATGGCATAATATAATGTAGATGTGCTGGGAACATCAGCTCAGGGCAGGTGGAGTGTCTTCTCTTCTGTGGTGACAGAGAGACACATATTGAGCAGCAAACACACAGCAGCTCTTGTGTTCTCCGAGCAGATACGCTAGTTTCTCCTGGTCTGGAAGAGTTTTAAATGTGGGATGGATCTGCTGTATTTTGTTGTAGAACACTGTCCGTATATCTGTGTATTTGGAGCATTCTGTTAGGAAGTGCAGTTCTGTTTCCGTCTGATTCAGATCACAGTGTGAACACAATCTCTGCTCGGGGGGCAGCCATGTTTGTCTGTGTCTGCCCGTCTCTATCATCAGCTTGTGTCCGCTGAGTCTGTATCTGGTCAACGTGCTTCTCAGTTTCTTATCTGACACTGTGTACAGGTACTCTGCCATACTGTACTCTCTCTTTAGGGACAGATAGCATTGCATTTTACTCTGTTGTTGAGTTTGGGTTTGCCAATGAGTGATGTAACTCTGTTTGATTTGTGCAGTGATCTGATTGGTTCTGATGTTGTGAGTCAGAGCATCAGTAGATGTTAGTGAAGCATCAGGACTGAAGCTCTGGATCAGATGGAGGAAGGGATTGCTTTCTTTGCTCATTCTCTGTCTCTCTCTCTCTCTCTCTCTCTCGAGTGCATGCTGGGAGTGAGTGGGCGGAGCGTGGTGAGTGTGGATGTGAGTGGTTGCCGACTGTGGCCGGTAAGAGTGCTTTTTTTCCAAACTTTTTCCTTTTCTCTTGTAAGTGTTTTGTTTGGTTTTTTTTTAGTTTTTTTTTTAGGTATTTTGTTTTTCTTGTTTTTGTGAGGATAGTCTGCTTCCAGCATTTTTGCTGGGAAGCATGGCGACTCCAAACACAATGGTTTTTGAAAATTTAACTCGGCGGCATGGAGTAAAAATTGATTCAAACGCTAATGTGGAAGATGTTTGTTTGGCTGTGGGAGACGTTGTGGGTCATGAAAACATCGTGTCCGCTTCGCGAATGAATAGTGCGTTTGTGCTATTTTTTAGCACTATTGAGAAGGCGAATGAAATAGTGCAAAATAGTGTTGTAATCAAAGGTTCACTCACGCCGGTGTTTCCTTTGAGCACTCCCGCCAAGAAAATAATGATTTCAAACGTCCCTCCGTTTGTGAAAGATGAGATGATCGTGCAGGAATTGTCACGATATGGAAAGATAGTTTCCCCGATCAAAAAAATTCCGCTTGGATGTAAATCGCCTTTAGTGAAACATCTCGTGTCTTTTAGGAGACAGGTGTTTATGATTCTGAAGAATGGCGAGGATGAACTTGACCTGGTTTTTAATTTTAAAATAGAAGGTTTTGACTATGCTGTCTTCGTATCATCTGATACGACGTTCAAATGTTTTGGTTGTTCGAAAATCGGACATCTGAGTCGTAATTGCCCTGATAAAATGAACACGAACGCAGAGCAGACTGATGTAGGTAAAGCGGGGAGCGCTGTTGATGAGTCTAGCGCACCGGTGAATACACCGCTCGAGCCGCTCGAGGGAGGTGCGGGCGTCGTGCTCTGCTGTCGGTGATGATGGAGGCGTTGTGGCGGAGTCCGTGGGGTTCAGTACATTATCTTCTGTGCTTGTAGAACAAGACAGAGAAATTGTAAAGGAAGATCTGAGATTGAATGATTGTGGATTGGACATGGAAGTTGAATCAACTTTCAAAACACCAATTAAAAGAAGAAAGAGTCGAAACGATAAAACCAGTAAACAAATCAAAATAAATGACGCTGCTGAAGATGAAATCATAGCTTCTGACGATGATGATTCTGATTCTTGCGTTTCTGTGTGTTCAGAGTTTTCTGCTTGTTCTCAAAATGAAGCAGTAAATGTTTTGTACAAAGCTGAAGACATTAGTGTTTTTCTTCAGGAAACGAAAGGGTTAAAAGGCGTGCAAATTGAGGATTATTTTCCTAATAGTGCACAATTTGTGAAGGACACCAGATATTTGATAAAAGAAGGGGCTTTCGCAGATCTTGAAGTGTATCGTTTACGGAAATTTGTAAACAAGTTAAAAAAACAAAAGCATAGAGATGATAAGAATGCCATGGTTTAGATCCCTGAGCTTGGGTTTTTTTATTATATGCATAATCTCTGTCTTTGTCCATCTGAGTTGCTTGCTGAACTTAAATAAAACTATGAGTCAGCTAAAAATTGGAACTCTCAATTTAAATGCCGCTAGAGATGTTCGTAAACGGATGATGTTGTATGAATATATAAATCAGAAGTCTGTTGATGTCATGTTTATACAAGAAACGCATAGTGATCAAAGAAATGAGGTGGACTGGAAAAGAGAGTGGGAAGGTCAACTTTTTCTTAGTCACAAATCCTCTGTAAGTGGAGGTGTTGCAATTTTATTTTCTAAAAATATGACTCCAGTATCTTTTGAATCTGTTGAAATTGAAAATGGTCGCTTTTTAAAAGTTATTGTTAAGTTTGAAAAAATTGTTATGGTTTTTTTAAATATCTATGCTCCTAATAGTGGAGTAGAAAGAGTATTGTTCTTAAATTTAGTCAACACTACTTTGAAAAGCCTAAATACAGATGATTTCTTAGTTTTAGGGGAGATTTTAATTGTACTGAGAATGATAAAGTAGACCGAAATCATTTAGAACCGCATGTTGCATCTCAAAGAGTTATTAAGCAACTCGTTCAAACTTTTGATCTCTGTGATATATGGAGAAAAATGCATAAAACATTAAGGCAATACACATGGGTTCATTGTAAAGATAATTCATTGTCTTTGGCACGTCTTGATCGGTTTTACAGCTTTAAGCACCAGTTCAATATTTTTAAATCTTGTCAAATTAATCCTGTAGGATTTTCAGATCACAGTGCGGTTCTCTGTTCTGTATTAGTAAGTTGTGTGAAGTCAAGCAGTGCCTATTGGCATTTTAATACATCTTTACTTGATGACAAACATTTTAAAGATTCTTTTACTTTTTTCTGGAATGTTTTTAAGCAACAAAAATATTTATATAGCTCTTTGCAACAGTGGTGGGATTGCGGGAAAATACAAATCAAAAACTTTTGCCAGCAATACACTCTTAATGTTACAAAAGAAATAACTCGATCATTGAATACTTTAGAGACTGAGATAGTTGATTTGTACAGTTTGTCTGCATCTACAGGCAATAAGGAACACATTGAAGCTCTGACATTAAAGAAAACTTTATTGGCAAACCTGTTGGACATTAAGGCACAGGGAGCGCTGGTTCGCTCACGTTTCCAGAATATCACACAAATGGATGCGCCTTCTAAATTTTTCTTCAGTA